>JACXGK010002293.1:14997-56617 GCA_016801125.1 Novumbra hubbsi | reverse complement strand
CTGCTGTGCCCAGCTGTGACGCCGCCCCTGATGTGCCCAGCTGTGACGCCGCCCCTGATGTGCCCAGCTGTGACGCCGCCCCTGATGTGCCCAGCTGTGACGCCGCCCCTGATGTGCCCAGCTGTGACGCCGCCCCTGATGTGCCCAGCTGTGACGCCGCCCCCTGCGGAGCCGGCGCCGCTGCCGCCCCCTGCGGAGCCGGCCCCTGCAGGGCCACCCCCTGCGGAGCCGCCCCCTGCAAAGCCTCCGCCGCTGCCGCCCCCTGCGGAACCACCCCCTGCGGAGCCGCCGCCGCTGCCGCCCCCTGCGGAGCCACCACCGCTTCCGCCCCCTGCGGAGCCGCCCCCTGCAAGGCCACCGCCGCTTCCGCCCCCTGCGGAGCCGCCGCCGCTGCCCGCCCTCCCCCCCCTTGTTTGACTCTTGCGGCCTGGAGGCCGCGCTTTGGGGGGGGGGCTCTGTCATGCCCTGACAGGGCAGGACTAATTGTGTGGCCTCTAGCCCTCTCTATGCCGTTGTGGGCTCCCCAGTCAGAGCAGCTGCATTCAGTTGACTCTGATAGGGGAGCCTTCTTAGGTTCAGTTTTCACCACACCCGGTGTGGTTTATTGTTTGTTGTGCTCTCAACAGCTTCACGGTTTGTCCTCTGTTTTACTTCATTTTCAAGTGGATGCACTACCTGTTATTTGTATATCGTTTTAATGTTAGTTTAATGTCATAATGTCATTTTGCGTTTACAGTTGCGTGTAGTGTGTACCGTTTGTCCTTGAATTAAATTCACCTTTTGTTTGGAAAAATTTCCGCGTATGGTTCCACCCCACAACAAAACCGTGACACTCCATATACAGAAAAGTCTGCGTGATCACTGCAGTGTGAAAAGAGATGGATCTGTGCTTCTTTGCAAAACACAAAGCAATTAGAGAATATTCATTTCTAACCTGTAGCCTATAATGAAAAGTTTCAAATCTCTCAGCAGAAGGTTGGCGAAACACCAAGTCTGCCACAAAACAAGGGACAGTGAGTGGCACTGTTAAACTCTTGTGTCTGTACCCTTATGGAGTTCATTATAAGTAGCATCCTCCCACACCATTCTTTTGAAGCATTGAGATACATTGAGAGAGAAAAACATACAGAGACTGAGAGTGAAGAACCGAGGGATCGAGAAAGAAATAAGAGAGAGCCATCAGAGAGAACTAGGAAAGGCTTTTCTGCTTGGTTTCCTGTACTCATCTAATGTTTTTTTACAGGTCTGTGATTCAGGGGCCAGATTAGCGTGATTAAAAATGGAGGGGATTAAGAAAGATACCTCCAAAACGATAGCTGCCGGCTTTCAAGTCTTTGATTAATGGGGCGTGATTCACATGCTGGTCCCAGGTCTGTCGCTACCATCAGTGTTTGGGAGTTTAGCCTTGCATTAGTAGCCTGGGCCACACACACCGTGTTTTTAGGACGTTTCACCTTTCTTCATTTCAGTTATGTAAAAAAGGAGGTGCACCCCAGAAAGGTTGTCTTTTTTATGTATTTGGACAAATGGATATTTGAGCAAAATTGTAATGACATTCAATGCCAAAACTATCACAATTAAACAAATAACACAACATTTTTTCACTTTCTAATCATTATTCAGGCATTTAAAATAAACAGCAATGCAATTTTATCCCACAGACAAAGTAGGTACACCCACCTGTAGCTTTAATAGCCCTACATTTTTTCGTTTGGACTCATGCTGTTGTATTTTCTCTAGTGTGTTTTGAATCATGGTCCCGTTGCAAGATCGATGTTCAGTTCAGCTTCAGCTTTTGGACACAGTGTCACATTCTCCTCAAGATATTGTACCAAAAAGTTCCTTTGAACAGAAGAAACTCATACCAACCGTAAAGCAAGGAAATGGTATGATTTGGGGTTGCTTTTTACCCTCAGGATCCGGCCATTTTGTCATAATTGAGTCAACAATGAAAGCTGCCGCTGAGGGAGAAAAGCTACCCTATACCATAAAGCCACCAGCTCCATGCTTTACGATTGGTATGAGGTTCTTCTGTTCAAAAGCAATGTTTTTTTGACATTGTGTCAGCTATTACAACCAGAAATACTTTTGTCCAGAGCACAATCTTCCAGTAGGTTGGATCTTTACCCTGTTGTATGACAAACCCAGTAGTGTCTTAATAATATTTAATAGTATGAGAGCAGAGACTTCTCTCTTCCTGACCTCCCATGTCGGTTAAGTTTGTGCAGTCAATTTCTAATAGTTGACTCATACACTTGGATATTTACTGCTACAAGAGAGGCATGTAGATAACTTGATGTTACCCTGGGGTCCTCAGAGACTTCCATGAATATCTTTTGGTCAGCTCTGAATTTGGTGGGAGGACCTGTAATATTTAAAGTTTCAGCAATCAAAACATTTCTTAATTTGTAGATAATCCATCAGACATTGGAATGATCAAACTTCAAAGTGCTTAGAAATGGCTTTGTAACCCCTCCAAATGGGATAAATAATCTTACTACTGGCCTCGGATAGATCTTTTCTTGGTCTTGGCATGATGTTTTCCCACACACATATATTATTAAGACCAAACCACACCAATGCTGTACCCTCCCAAGATACATTGTAGTGATTTGGTTTTGCAATTTCCACCTGATACATTGTATTGATTTGGTTTATATTCAAATTGTAGCCTTTTTTGTGATTGTAAAGGGGTGTACTAACCTTTTTCTGCATAAGATTCTAAATTACACAAATAGTTTCAAACTGTATTTGTTTGTGTCATTTGTTCAATTGGGAAACCTTTGTCAATGAATGTGGTTGGAATTTAGCTCAAATGTCAAAAACATTAAAAAAATTAAAAGTTTTCACATGACTATCCTGAATGTTTACATCAGAACATTTTGTAGCATGGCGCCATCGTTAAGGGAGTACGGGCAACATTGGTTTGTGCCAGTGCTCTGCTGAGGTAAGAGAAAAAGCAAAGGATTTTATTTTTAGCGATTGCCTTAATAGCACTCATATTATCCTAATTCAGTATGACTACCTTCAGCGGGTCTGATAAAATTAACCCACCAGGAGGTTTAGGCTACACAATAAATCCTGTGTGTTTAGACTTTTCCTCTCCAATGGGCCATTGTGCAGGGCTAGACGAACACACACACGCTGCTCAGTCATTTCAAGGTGAACTCAATCAACAGAGAAAGCGTAACGTCAAAAAAGATTGCTTTGTGTCGTTAAACTGCCTTTGACGTGGGCCTGGCTTTTGGCACGGCGAGCGGGCCAGGGAATTACTAATGCCTGATCCTTTATTTAATGAGAGCACCAGGGCAAAGAGGCCGGCACCCCCAAGTCCGGAGCACCCGCCTGTCTGCAGGCATATTTGTTGTGGGTTTGGAGGCAGCGCGGTGGTGAGGTTCGGACGGCGCAGACACCGGCGGTGTTGACGTTGGTCCCGGCAGTTTTATCCCTCAACGGTCTCCAGTGGAAAGCATGTGCCTCGGCCCCAGCTTACCTTTCCCTCTCCGCAGGAGGAGCTTGACTTGGCCTATTGCTGCCAAGTGCTACATTACCACATAGGTTCCACTATGGAGAAAATTGCATAATTTGTGTATACAAGGGAAAGCAGTGGCTAATTGCGGTGCCTAATCAGAATCAGAATGAGGTGAAATCCATTACGCTGGTACGCACTGGTGGAATAGGGGTGTTGGGAGTGTGGAGCTGGTTTGTGTGGAGCTGGTTTGTGTGCTCGTGCGCGTGAGTCCCTAGACTGCACTCCTTAAGTGTGTATGGTCCTGAACTGTGTGTGTGTGCTTTGCTTTGAGAGATCAGAGTGTGTGGGTAACACTGATGAGCGTCACAAATCACCTAATCACCCTAGAGTAACATAATAGACTTAGATTACACAAGGAAGACAGAGCCTATTAGAAGAAAACACTAGCTAACATGGATCCTCTATCTGGATACTCCACTGTATGTTGTACTAAAGCTGAGCTTATTAATCACCCGCCAGTGCGTTCACACATACAAATGATCAATTCACCAAAGCAGTCTGAAGGGCTTTCGTGTGAACACGCAAAACTACAGCTGTCGCTAATAGCTATGAGTGTTCCACAGTCATTAGCCCTTTCATAATGAGAGGCCAGGTGTGAAGTGCCAAACAGACCTCATTGAAAAGGCTAGCTAGTCATTCCATTGCAACAGATGGCTACCGAACAATCCAGTAATAGAAATGAAATGCGAGGAGGAAGAGTCAAGGCATTTAAACACAGATAACACTTCATAAAAGAAAAATTCACAGGTCGCAAAAGCAGGAATCATCGTCATATTGGGAGTGTTAGGAGCAACTAGCATTCTGGGATGTTATCCATTCCAAAACTGTAAATTACTGGTGCTATGTAAACCGCGGCAACAAGCGTTCCGGTCCTGTTGACACAGGGAAAAATATTAATGTCAGCACTCCTTCAATATTTATGTTAGAGCCTCCGGCTCTGAGCTTAGCCGCAGTTAAACTAATCAACTGCAACGCGCTCCTCCATATGAGCAATTTTGCCGCCAAGACTAGCAGATACTACTTGAAAAATGTCCAATACCACCAATGTTTGCTATAGCTTTCCTATTGGCTCAGATGTGCAGGGATTGTAAGATTGGGTAGATTGGATTGGTCCAAAAAATCTTATCAAATCAATTCACAAGTTACCAGTTACAGCAGTGTCCTACACAGGAAACGGAAACAGAAAGAGCGGACAGTGGTCCCGTGCTACCAGCTTTATCAGTGTAATCATAACTCAGCATCAGTTTCAGCTACACACAGACAGACTCACGGAGTTGGTGGCATGGCCCCAAACAAATTCTATCCCAGTCTTTTCAGATTGCCTTTGAGAAAGGAGAATAGCTCTGAATAAATTGTGTCTGTGTGTGTCTGCTTGCGGTTTGTTGCGGAACAGTTCTGCATGAGCCCATCTCCCCTGCACCCCCTACCTGGTGAGCAGACAGCAGTCGTGCACTAGGGTCTTCTCCACGTAGATGCCCCTCTCCTCGTCACTGCGGACAGCGTGGCCATTGTGGCGCCAGCGCAGGGTGACGGAGGGCTCCAGGAATGAGGCGGTGCACTGCAAGGGAAGCCGGTCCCCATGGAACACCGCCTGCCTCTGGGACGGGATCAGCTGGAACAGGGGCAGCTCCAGAGGGCCGTCTGAAGGGGGAGACGAGGACGACACCGGGGGGGCAGAGGGTCAGAAAGAGACAGAGCGACCAGTGGGCAAAGGGAATAGGAGGGGCGGGCAAGGGGGCACATACCAGTTTTACTTACTCAAACGTGCTCAGAGGGCAGAGGAAAATGTATTGGTTTAGGCGAACATAACGAAGAGGAGGTGCTACTCGTGATTATTTTAAGCTGTTTCAAAACAGCGAGTGAATGTCATCTTGACCCAAAAAATCCCCAGTGAATGTTGTTTAGCACGTGCTTCCTTACAACGTAACAGGCAAGTGTACCCTTTCACAGACATTACCAGAATTCTACGCTTCTTGATGTAAATTGAAGTGCTCATGAGCACCGCCTCCTCTCCGTTTCGATTTGTTGTTAGTCTGTACCAATCACATTTCCTTCTGCCATCAGAACATGTTTGAGTAAGTAAAACGGGTATGTCCGTTAGGGGGTGTTATTCCATATGACTAACAGTGTTGATAATGCAAACACACAACTTGACACAGCATGCGGAAATTCACATTTGATTGGATGCGTAAAGACAGTTCCTTGGGCTTGTTCCACAGAGCCGGCTAAGCGTCGCTCCGCCTTCAGCTGCGTTCAGATCAATCGGGAGCGCTAGCGGTGCTTACAGTGTGGTGGGCCATTCAGCACATAGCTCGTAAAGCGCTCCCATTTATGGATGCTGAGACATTGATTTCCAACTCCTACGATTTTGGCACATTACATCTCCGGGCTCCATGATATATAAATGATTTGACTGAGAGATGGTGAGATAGCCAAAGCACAGCACTACTCTCACTACTGGGAAGTGGTTGTATTAAGCCAAATAAATGTTTATTGTAAATGTATGATCTGGGTTGATTTTTCCAGGCATCGACTTGGATTTTATATATGCATATTTTATTGAATGCATAGATAATCCTAATCCATGCAAATATGCATATTTATACAGTATCCTTTGAACATTGAAGAGGTTGAAAAGACATACTTCAAATAATCTTTGCTGTGTTTTAGGTATGCAATAAACATGCTTATCTACTGGCCTAACACCATCCACCTCTTAATATTAAGATTCGCCAACATATATTGTTTGACAGTACCATTAATGCGGTGCATCCAATGAACTTTACCAAAAAAGTAAGTGAATTACGTTTACAAAGCCGTGCAACAACTATTCTACACAAAAATAAGAAAAATAATTCAAAACTGACACAAAAACATTGTGCCATCTAGGATCACCTGCTTCTCTTAAAAAAAAGTGAAGTGTTTTAAATCACATGTGCATAGCCTACATTCAGAAGGCCTGCAAGGCGTGCAGGAAATACCAATTAGATCTTTGTTGATATTTTTACTGTAAGTGAAATGCACCAAAAACAGGCCCAGAGACATTACGATATAAAAAAAAATCTAGAGCTATTCCTCTAAGAAGAAAACAATGAAAAACTCAAATTAGTCTTTTGTTATCAACATGTTCAACATGTTGATAGAACTCCGACACCAGATGAGATGAGGGAGATACCCGTTAAGTGTGTAAACACGTTCCCTCTCTGTCGTTTTCTCATCATGTTACAGTAGATGAATGTTTTGTAAAATGTGCCACCTCCATTCAATTGGCATGAATTAGGTGGTTGAAGACAAGTTTGTATAAATTGATTTGTTCCTCAGTGTCAGTAGCCTAGTAACATCAGCAATAGAACATTTTGGCCGCATCAAATGTACCCAGTTGAATAAATTATAGGGCAACTGTACAGAATGTTTTTATAGAAGGCCTTTCTTTGCAAAGAAAGAAACATGTAGAATAAAGCCGAATCTCAATGAACAGTGCTTTATCTGCTTTCTGGGAATTCAGCTTCTCAAGAATTTATGTACACTGCTCAAAAATAATTAAGGTAACACTTAAATCATACATCGGGTCTCGATTAAGTAAATCAAAATCTTTACTGTATATTGTGTAATTCATTCAGAGCAAAATAACAACAGTCAACGGAAACCAAAATCATCGTCCCAGACCTGGATCAGGGCTTCAGTAAGCTCCTGGACAAACTCTACTGAACTGCCTACGCAATGTCCTGCACCAGGAGAAATCCAGGGCCACTGCACCAGCGTAAGGTCGGTGCTCACAGCCCTGCACAACGTAGGGCTGTGAGCACAGGTCCCAGTAGATCACGTTGGGCCCTCATGCCCCCAATTGAGTCTGTTTCTGACAATTTGTTCATCCAGCAGCAAGACCTGTATCTGCTCATTTGTGTGAAAAAAAGGAAGAGGAGGAGCACAGCCAGAGCCATACAAAATGACCGTTTGCTCAGAAACAGGCACACAAGTAGGTGGAGGTCATTTTGTATGGCTCTGGCAGTTCTTCTCCTATTTCTCCTGGCACAGAAGAGGAGTTTTTTCCAGAGTTGATTATATCAGGGAAAAGGATGCTTTAGAATTAGAATCAGCTTTCCAAGTATGTTTACCCATACAAATAATTTGCTGTGGTGTATTGGTGCATGACAGTAAACACAGTAAGTGGTAAAACACACAGAAAGTTGATTAATATAGCACAGTAAGTAAAAATAAAAAATACACAGTGAATGGAAAGAGTACAAAACATTTACCATATACGATGCATATAGTGCAATGTGCAAGAAAGAAGTCCAAAGAAGTGCATTAAAGTAACGCATTAAGTTAGGGGGCGGAGGGGGTCGGTGTCAGTGGGGGTCACCCGTCCTTGTTGATGAGGCCAGTTGGGTAAAAACTGTTCTTGAGGCAGGAGGGGGTGACAGAAACAGTTTGTGTCCAGGGTGGGAGGGGTCGGCCACAATCTGGTGGCGTACAGGTTCTCGAGGGATGGAAGATTGCAGCCAATCACCTTCTTAGCAGACCGAATGATACGCTGCATTCTGCCCTTGTCCTTGGCAGTGGCAACAGCGTACCAAATGGTGGTAGAGGAGGTGAACATTGACTCAATGATGGCTGTGTAGAAGTGCACCATCATTGTCTATGGCAGGTTGAACATCTTCAGCTGCCACAGGAAGTATATCCTCTGCTGTGCTTTTTTGGTGATGGAGCTGGTGTTTTGCTCCCACTTAAGGTCCTGGGTGGTGATGATGCCCAGTAAGCGAAAGGACTTGCAATGATGACTGAGGAGTCACACAGTGATGGGGGCGGGTGGGGCTGGGTTCTTCCCAAAATCCACAATCATCACCACTGTCTTTAGAGCATTTAGTACCAGAATGTTCTGCCTGAGTCAATTCACCATGTAGTCAATATCCCACCTGTAGACAGACTTCCTCACCAGGGATGAGTCCAATGAGGGTGGTGTCGTCTGCAAACTTCAGGAGCTTGACAGATTGATGACTGGATGTGAAGCTGTTGGTGTACAGGGAGGAGACCAGGGTGTAAAGGATGCAGCCTTGAGGGGATCCGGTGCTGATGGACCAGAAGTTACAGACATGTTACCCCAGCTTCACGCACTGCCTCCTATCAGACCGTCTTTGATCCACCTGCTGGTAGATTCAGGCACATGCAACTGGGAGCTTGTCCTGCATCAGAGCTGGAATGATGGTATGAAAAGCAGAGCTGTATTTATGTGGAGCTCTGTATGCTTGAGAGTAGATTTCAAGATATGTTATTTTGTATAAGCGTTCAAGATGCCATCCAGTGGCTTTTAACTGATGTAGTTGAGGGAGTGTACCAGAGAGCAGTGTGAAGGACACTGAGCAGTTTTTGAAGGGAGTAGGGTATTAAGGAAGGAGGACAGGCAGGCGTTGTAATAGGTGGTGAGTTCAATGTGGGACAGGGAGACAGGACTGAGGAGGGACAGACAGTAGACAAATTAAACAGGGGTAACATAAACTATGCAGCAAAATTAAAGCTGGGTATTTTGTCAACGAGAATTGAATAAAATTGCCTACAAGACATATTGGGAGACATGGCACAGACAGAAGTCAGCAAGTGGAAAGTTAAAGAGTTCCGATGGTTTGAGAGGTCTTGTCACGTTGCCTCCTGGTGGTGGGCCTCCGGGCGTGAGACTCCGCAGCGTTCAACGTCGCCGGCCTTCTAGTGCCAGTGTGTATGTTTGTCACTGTTGTGTTTTCCAGTACTACACTCTGTACTGTTGACAGTTAGGAAACTTTGTTTCCCTTTGTTGCTTCCGTCCGTGCCTGCGAGCACGCTGTACCTTTTTTCCCATTTTTGCCTTACGAGGTTTTATGGCATTGAGTTCGTAATAAACCGAACCATTCGTGAAACTTACCTGCAGCTTGGTCCAGATCATTATCCAGCCGTCACAGGTCTATAAATGGTTAAAATTATTATGGTTTGAGGGCCAATAAGTTTAGCTGCTAGATATTTAAACGAGGAGTGTTGAGGTAAACTCACAGACTTGGTAAACTTTAAGCTCCACACGAAACAGGTTAGCGACCCCACCTCCACACCCAGAAGAGGATGGCCAGTATGTCCAGTTTAATGTCAATGTCATTCTTTGTTAGGCTTTGTTAGTGAGAGACCTTATATTAAACAGTGCTAGTGCTAAACAAGCTATGCAACCTATTTGTTTCACAGACTTAGATATAGCCCAAAGCTCATGATGCCTGTGGCCAACACTGTGGCGTATATTGACTGGACCATAGAGAATGAATGGTGGAACTCTTATATTAAATGAAGTTTTGATGAGATCTACAGTATATTTTGGACAGCAGAAAGTGTCACTGTTAGCAAACAGGACTGGGACAGCGATGTAGCTCTGGAAATTCAGATGTAGCAGCTCTGCTATTGAGTTGTTCAGCAAGGTGCCAGTGTTGATGACAAAGTAGAGAGTAATTCACCAAAGAAATACATTTACATGATGTTGTTGAGAAGCTGGGTTGGTACACTGAAAACTCACAGGTAAGGGGCAGACTCTCAGTTAGGCTAGTAGTAGACAGAAAGAACCCCTTGTCAGAGATGAACAGGATCCAAGATTTCCTTTTTGGTTCCATACCAGGCCAAGATCGGATGAGAGAATGAACCGATCAGACTTTTATGTCCCAAGCAATTGTTTGTTGGTTTGTTTGTTGTTTGTTTCAGAAAAGAAAAAGACAATAAAGTACAGGCAAAGACATATAACTACAGAAAGTTTGATTGTGCCCGGAAATGGAAAGGTGCCAGCCAGCTGCGCCAGCATTCTCTCCACTTAAGAGTGTCTGCTGGATGACATGAATTTAAATTTAAATGTAATGACCGTTATTCCGCACCACTTGGCACTCAGCCATGTTCTGAGCAATTTTTGTTGTGACCAATGATTGATAAAGGCTATAATTAACTTGAATGTTGATTCTCTAGCCTATTCACCACAGTAATAGTAAGTAATAGTAAGCTCAAAGCTCTCTCAAATGTTAAAATCTTAAAATGCAGTGACAAAAATGCAGTGTCCACAGAAGTACAGCTTCACCTTAGCCCAGTACCAGTCCTGTATGTGCCTTCTGGCAAAACACAACTAGGACCATACACAAGAGTTAGCAAAACAGCACAAACATATTTGACACCAAGCTCAACCCTCCCCAACAACTGCTAATCATTCTAGATGTCAAGCAGTTAAATGTGATTCTCCTGATGAATGAAAACAAGTCCTACCCCACCATTTCCTGAATACGATTAGGCCATTTCACACGCGCTGTCAGCACTTGTTATTCTATCCAGATGTTTCCTTGTAATATTCAATCTTTTCCAGAATGTGGTGTTGATTAAATTTGAAACCGCTGGCCTGACCACAGTAACAGAGGCCCTTTTGGGTCTGTGGGAGTAAGGCCCGGAGTGACCGTAAGTGGACCATGTCACTGACGTGGCGTCATGTATTATTTCCTAAACAACAGCGGAGGCCACGCACGCCGGTGCGCACGTGTATGTGGGAGAATCAGTCAAAGCTTTCTAACATAGGCTAGGAACTCTATTTCATAAGAATTTCACACAGAGGTCCTGTCTTGCAAGCATTTCCCAGATGAGTTTGTGTGTGTGTTCCTCATTTCTCACCATTAGACAAGCAGACCAGACATCGCCCTGACCACTAACTGTGAAAAGCACCTGATCCTGGCAGGAAAACTCTCCCTCCCATTTTCCTCCTTCACCCTCCGTTCCCCCTCATTGAAGAACGACCCTTAACCTGAACGCCGCTTCAGGCAGCACAAAAAGGAAGCACTTTAAGTTGCGCATCTGATTCCAATCACAACTTTGGAGGAGAACGTTAGAGGGAGAACAAAAGGGGGAGGACATGTGTGAAATTAAACCAAATATAGTCTAACCTAATAAAAGGAAAAGCAGATCCCGTTAGGTGTAAGTGCAAGGGAGGGCTGTGACAGTTGTAATCTAAGAGTACACTCTTGGTAATACCAATACCTATAGCATAGAACCTTTAGTTCCCATAGTGTGCAAAATGAGTTGCCAAGCACCCCACATTGCTCCGCAACATGAAGTGAACCAGTATGGGGATGATAAGCAGCTAAATAACATTACAAGTCGTGGTTGTTAGAGCACTGTGCTGTGCTGCTAAAGCACTGTGTTGTGTTGTTAGAGCACTGTGTTGTGTTGTTAGAGCAATGTGCTGTGGTGCTAGAGCACTGTGCTGTGTTGTTAGAGCAATGTGCTGTGTGGTTAGAGCACTATGCTTTGTTGTTAGAGCACAGTGTTCTGTTGCTTGAGCACTGTGTTGTGTTGTTAGAGCACTGTGCTGTGTTGTTAGAGCACTGTGCTGTTTTGCTAGAGCACTGTGCAGTGTTGTTAGAGCACTGTGCTGTGTTGTGACAGCACTGTGCAGTGGTGCTAGAGCACTGTGCTGTGTTGTTAGTGCACTGTGTTGTGTTGTTAGAGCACTGTGTTGTTAGAGCACTGTGCTCTGTTGTTAGTGCACTGTGCTCTGTTGCTATAACACTATGCTGTGTTGCTATAACACTATGCTGTGTTGCTAGAGCACTGTGCTGTGTTGTTAGAGCACTGTGCTGTATTGTTAGAGCACTGTGCTGTGGTGTTAGAGCACTGTGCTGTGGTGCTAGAGCACTGTGCTGTGTTGTTAGAGCACTGTGCTCTGTTGTTAGTGTACAATGCTCTGTTGTTAGAGCACTGTGCTCTGTTGTTAGTGTACTGTGCTCTGTTGCTAGAGCACTATGCTGTGGTGCTAGAGCACTGTGCTGTGTTGTTAAACGGCTCTTGCCAAGCAAACAAATGATGGTAGGAAGCAGTCATAGTGGGAGTGGGATCTAACAAAAGCTTACGGAGAGGGAGTCCTGAACACAATCACCGTAATCCCACAATGGTTGAGTCAGGGTTAAAAGACAATACACTACTCTAATTCCACTTGTGGATATCCGTTGTCTAAATTTGGTTAATGGTAATGGTAATGGCTCGGGTGGTTTTACATAGTACAAAACATATTTAGGACATCCATGCTAGAGAACATAGATAAGAAGAACGAGAACACTTGATTGATCTTCACAAACAAACGGAACTGCCACTAATAACACACTCGACCCCCCCCCTCCCCCCAACGCCCCACACTCATTTTCATTTCTAGCAGAGACTCATGTTCAAAATTTTTATTTCATCCCGTTGCAATGTCCTTTAAGCGTGAGCAAGATGTAGAGAGCGTGGGAGCATAACTGGAGGGAAAGCGGCTATCAGGAATGAGATGTGATTCCCCCGTGACTCTAAGTACACAACAAAGCGGAGACTTGAAGGTGCCAGATCATACTTCAGCTAGCTGTCTCACCGCTCCCTAGAGTCCTCCATCTCATAGGTCACTTGCTCACCTAGCACACACAGAGCGCCAATCAGACGGAGGACAGACAGGAATATTAACACAGATACTTTCATACAATCCCTTAGAGTGATAGACCACACTCCACAAAGTAAGTATGCTTCCTGAATGCCTCCTGTTTCTGTGGGGCAGCTTGATGTACAATTCAATCCTGGACAGCCTTAACCACTGTCCATCTTCTTACTGCTGTGTGGTGGGTGAAGTGTCCTTTGTTATGACTCGAATGTGAATCGAACCCACATCCTTCCAATCTCAGAGCGTACCCTCAAAATCTGCTTGATTGCTTTGAGGTAATATCCAAATTCAAACACATATATAAAAATAAAGGTTGTTGAGATGCAACTACATCTGTAACGTGTGACTTGCATATACAGACAGGGGTCGTGTTTATGTGTGAGTGATTTACTGTGTGACTCGTGGATAATGTTCGTGGACCTACCGCATCGAAGCTGGTTCTCCCTTAGGTTACGGACCTCAAGACCGCGGAGGTGTGTGGGGTAAACACACACAGTGTCGTTACCCAGACGGGCACCTTTGGCACGGGACCAGAGCAGCAGCCACCCCAGCTGGCAGTCACAGAACAGAGACTCTGTGGAGAAGTGCCTGAAGGGGGGGGGGGGGGGGGGCACACACACCACAAGGCATTACAACCGGGGCACCACAGTACTGTGTGAGCACGTGTGTCCGGGTTAGTGTATCTGTGTGTTTTATTTGAGGGGTGTGTGTTTGTGTGTGTGTGTGTGTGTGTGTGTGCATGTTTGTTTTTGTTTTCGTATTCTTACAGGACTTTGAGAGACGAGAGGTGCATGAACAGTCCCGAGGGCAATGATGAGAATATATTTCCAGATAGATTCCTGTGGGGAGAAAAAAGACCAAATAGACATCGGATCAGTTTACTTTAAAAAAGCACAAAAGCCACAGAATCCACGAACGCATTCCTCTGAAACAGCATTATCTTAGAGGAACAACGTCTTTGCTACACACTCATCTTCAATTGTGCAAACAGGGCTGTGTGTTTTCAATTTAGAGATTACTCACAATTTAGAGAGATCGCCAAGGTCTAAAAACATTTCAGGAGACAGGCATCCAATACGATTGTTGGAGAGATCCCTATAAGGACAGAAAGGAAAGTTGAGTGTGGCTTCGTGGTGAGGCAAGCCTGTCTGACTTAAACCATTACGAGAACTGTTCATCTCAGAACAACTGGTAGTGAGGGATACGGAAAAGAATGATCTTGGTTGTGACAGCGTGTGCGCCTGTGTGTGTGTATGTGTCATCTTTTCACATAGATAATCAAATAACGGGAGCTTAAGCAGCTTGATAAACTGACGCGAACCCACCAGTCTAATGTTTTACTAATGTCAACTGGCGTCCGTTCAACCCTGACCTTCAACAAACCCTTCATCCCTTCTCACACACCTCCTCACACGCAGGGCTGTGCGCCCATCCCCTCTGTAATTACAGGGCTGCCTTGCTGAAGCAGCTGGGGGAAAACAAGCAAGGCACTCCAGTAATCACCAGTTGGGGAGCACTTAAATTAGCACTCGCCTGATTCCAGAGCCTGGCGCTCACGCGCCCAAAATCAGCACCGGCGCACCGCCCCGGCAGCCCATAACCCGCTAACAATCACTGCGGAATGAAGTCATTTACACGCCGGGGTTTATCCAAGACCATCTGCGCGTATGTCTGGGCGCGTTTGATCTACCACTTCAGGAAAGAATGAATTTGCTGCTTCTTCATTAATTATCGAATGATTCATTATGCTGCTCCGTCATAATTGCCACAGAGTAATGCACACCCCCCCATCCATCCATCCATGCGCCCCCCCCCGCCCCCAACAACCCCTGGGGCCCTGGCCCGGTTCCTAGGGGAGACACACCCATTGGGATGAGACCCTTTATACTTACAGTCTCCTCAGAGCTGTCAGTCCACAGAAGGCTCCGTGCTCCACCGTGCTAATCAAATTATTACTCAAGTCCCTGAAAGAAAAAAAGAAAGAGAGAGAGAGAGGAGGGGATGAGCGGACAAAGAGAGACAGGGCAGAGAGAAAGAGAGGAAAGATAAAATAGAGTAGAGAATGAAAGGGGAAGCAAAGGGTGAAAGAAGTCAGTCATCGTGATACTGTTGATTTAAAAGTCACATTGCTGGGAGGGTGGCCCAAAAGACCATCTCATCTGGCAGGACAATCCATGGCAGACAACAGTGAGATGCAGTGAGATGGTCCTCATCTGTGTCCTAAAATGCACACTCATTGGGGCATTAAGATGAAATCCCAAAAGCCACAATTCATTCAGAACGCACCTACTGACATGTACACTGCTCAAAGAAATTAAGTATTATTTAACTTGTTATACTGTAATAATTTTGCAGTGTATAATGCAATATATAGACTGAGCTGTAGATCATGTGTGTGAAGCTATAGGGTGAGAAGGCATACATGACGGTGTGATTTCTGTAGTTCACAAAAAGGTCAAGTGGTTGTGTTAGGCACCCTTTTGATGTATTCAGATAAAACATCCATTTTAAAATAACCATCTTATTTCTCAATAATGACTTTTGGCCTCAATAATGACTTTTGGCCTTACAGTTTCCACCAGGATTTCTCTTTTCAAATCACCACTCACAGTCCCTCGTTTACCCCCCCAACAGACATAACTAAAAATGGACCCGAATATTTCTGTAACATCCTTTTTCTTCATTTTCTCTTGGGCCAAAGAAAACTTCCTGAAATAGTTTTCCCCCAGTTTCCTTAAGACTGGGCCTGTCGGGAATTATGTGAATTTGAGGGAGTCTAGCTCTCTCTCATCCAGATGTGTGTCATAGTAACGGATAAAAATAAACCAATGCAGTTACACACTTCACAATATTATTTTTGATGATGTGTTGAATCGTATTAACAATACTGCAATATTATTATTATCTAGTGTTTTTCCTTCATTGCTCCGCAGGTATATAGCACCTTTGCAGAGTAAAAAGGTGCAGTATGGGTAGTGGAGTCGTTTCAGCCTAATCAGCCCAATCCATGCCACTGGAAAACCGTCAGTCATATAAATATGCAAGGCCAGTCAAAGGCAATAAAACAATACCACTAGCACTTATTATGTGCCACTCTCCCAATGTAACCATAAATATATTTCAAAAGTATATATTATTTGTGACCAGGCACTGCTAATAAAACCAATCAATCATTCTCAGCTGTTCAAAGCCGGAGTGGAGTTATTTAATGTTTTACTGTAATAAATCAGCTGAGAGTCTAAAAGAACCAAAGAAAATGTAAAACAATTAAAAGGCCATGCTTTCCAAACTATAAAAAGATACAGTGAGGATTAGACCACCGTTTATAAATGACAGGTCAGATGGAGCTGATGCTAATTCTGTCCACCTAAAAGCATTATACAAAGCAAAAAAGACAGAAACACGCATACAGAAACCATCATTAATGTCAGTTAGATGTCTCCTGTCTCTACCTAATGATGTGTGCCTGCTGTTAAATTGTTCGGTCCAGAGTTAAAACACACTCGGTCTGCACCATTACCCCAACCCTCCCTTTCAACACTAAAACTCCAAGGACAAAAATTATCCTCCAAGCTGATTTTCACCACATGCTTGTTTTCTTATTTTGCCAGTGGTTTTTTGGGGGGTCTTCAATTATTGGCATACAGGGAATTAGGTTTTGGCAAATCTCTTTTGGCCCCGACAAAAAGTCTAGAATGCCCAACCCTGTTCCCGGAGAGCTACCGCTGTGACTAACCAGACATTGCTTTTCGTCCAGATGATGATTTGAATCAAGTGTGGTAGATTGAGGTTGGAGTAAAGAAATTCAGGACATTATAACCTCTTTAGGAACAGGGCTGTGCGGCCATTATCTAAGTACACTGAGGCAGTTTCTCTCCAATCCTCCCTCTTAGTTGAGTCACTAATGGAGATTTTCCAGAACTGCCTCACTGTACAAAAACAAAACTTGCATTACAAGGGCTATCCTGAGAGGGGCAAACTGAGCGAGGCTTGCGAGCAGAGAATAAAATACTGCACGGGCGGACAGGGAGCTACTGTCTGACCCAGGATGGCAGATATCTCTCCTCTATAATCGTATACAACACACACTGAGGAAGTGGGAGAAAGGTCATTCACTACGCCTCTAGCCTAGCACCTCTCGTTCACAGCACAGTCAGCAGCTTACCGCAGCCAGAGGCCTCAGCCTAAGTGCTCCTGTCTTATAGTTAAGCACTCAGCAGTTTTCTAGACAAGCCCGAGGTCAGAGGTGAGCAGCAAAAGAGGGCAGATGCAAGGACACAGGTGGGTAGAAATGGCTAACTAAGCCTTTACCAAGTTACGCAGCTGCCGGGGGCACCCGTTACAATGTTCATTAAAAGCTAATCGCCGTACGCTATGGTGTCAATTACCATGCAGTGTTTCTCAAGGTACTGTGAGCAGTAAACAATGGCAGATGTAACGCGTCTTTGGCCAGGTTGTGGGTTATTTTGTACCGTGAGAAGCAGACGTGAACATCGGTGGCTGCTGTTGCTTTGATCATACGTTGTAGGTTACTCTGCAATCACGTCAATCATGTATCCAGGTTAAACATAGCCGGTTCTCTAGTGGACATTTGTGTGTCTGGCTAGACAGTTGCATTGTACTATTAGGTGATTGGCAGCGGATAGAGAGTAAGGCAGGATGGGAGTCCAGTTGAGTAAATAAGTCCTGTTTCCTGATGGAGGTCTGTTTGTAACTCCGGTCAAAGGTGGTCACACACACATATACACATAGAGAACCTCTCTCTTACATTGTCCCTCACACACGCCTATAATTTCTGCCTAAACTGAATCTAGCCCAAATGCCTAACCCACCCCTGAGCTGGGGGTTAATTCCCCTACTCTTAGGGAACGCAAAGAGAGTCAGAACATATTTTTTATGTCCCATATGAAAGCTGGTACCCTATGTTGGGCAATGTCTCATTTATTACCCTGGGTCATTGAGATTTGACCATTAATAGACCACCTGGTGAACTGGTGCAGACAAAACAATCATGAGCTCAACGCTCTGAAGACAGTGGAGATGGTTGTGGATTTTAGGAAAGAACCCAGTCCCACCCACCCCCATCACCCTGTGTGACTCCCCAGTCTCTTGGGCATCATCATCACCCCGTGTCCTACCCTGTGTCCGACCTTAAGTGGGAGCAAAACACCACCTCCATCACCAAAAAAAGCACAACAGAGTATGTACTTCCTGTGGCAGCTGAAGCAAACAAACTTGCCAAAGACAATGATGGTGCACTTCTACAAAGCCACCATTGAGTCCATCCTCACCTCCTCCATCACCACCTGGTACGCTGCTGCCACTGCCAAGGACAAGAGCAGACTGCAGCGTATCATTCTATGTTCTGAGAAGGTGATTGGCTGCAATCTGCCATACCTGCGACCTGTACACCACCAGGACCCGGAGGTGCGCCAAAAAGATTGCAGACCCCTCCCACCCTGGACACAAACTGGGACTACCACTGACACTGACACCCTCTGCCCCATAACCTACAGTTTTTCACAATTGCTAAAACACATTTCTTTAAACCTTCACCCATTTTTTCAGAACTCTAAACTAACATGTTCAAACTACATTCACAAAACCCCAGACTCTTCTGTCAAAATCAAACACTCGCCTCATAACCATTTACTCTGTTCTCGAAATCACACATAGCCTTCAGATCGTAAACACAGCCAGTCAGCATATTAACACTTCCGAAAATGCATAATACACTACATGAAAAAATGCAGAACACAGCATGCAAGGTATGTAGACACAGAGTTTTTTAATTGTAAATAGTAAACGCATTTTGCAATAAAAAAGTATATTAGTCACAGCTTGTTCAGTGAAAATATTGAATACTGCAAATACAGCAACTAATTCAGTATTAAATTCCAGCAGTGGCATATAAATACAGTAGTCCACTATGTAAAAGTCCAATGACCAAATAATCACATTATTATTATTATTAATATACCAAAAATGTGGACCAACTGCATAATCAAAGTCATTAAGAGATTCATTCTTCCTGCTCTTTCTCCGACCTGTGCCACCTGTGTACTCTGAACTGAGTTATATCGTTGCAATTGGTTTAATCACATCATTAGAAACAAGAGTGAACTATTTTGAGTCATTGTGTGTAAACAATGACAAATGTGTTGTAGTTCTGTTTAACTTTTGACACTTTTTACCATTGTGAAATCACAGTGTGAAATGTGATTTAGTCAGTGAGAAATGTGTTTAGAGTTTTGCAAACAGAGTGAATGCATTTGGAAATGGTGTCAAATTACCAGAATGTGTTTAAGGTTTTGTCAAAAAGAGTGAGTGATTCGACAACTGGTTTAGGCCACTGAGAATTTGGTTTAGAGAATGGGGTTTAGTGTTTTAGCAATTCAGAAAAACTGTAAATTCTACTTAATGCATTACAATAATGCACTTCTCTGGACTTCCTTCTTGCACATTGTACTTTGCAACTTATTCAGGAAATGTTTGCACAATTAAATTAAATTTGTTTGCCTTATACAATTGTGTTTTCTGTAATGCACCATAGCATCAAAGCAAATTCCTCCATGTGTAACCCTATTCTGATTCTGATAAGGGCACCCCTATTGGCCATTTAAGATCATTTCTAGCAGCATTTGATCTCCCAAACAACAATGCAAGCAAGCAACTATGCTTTCAAGTATTTATTTTGCTTGTGTACACGTAAAGTACCAGTTATGCTGCCCATGAAGCTGGTTGAGACAATGCCAAAATCAGGCAAAGCAATCATCTAGGCAAAGAGTAGCAACTTTTAACAATCTAAACTATAAATGTGTTTTGATATGTACTTTTAACACTTTTTTGGTTGCAACATGATTCCATAATATTATTCAATAATGTGGTTACAGTAAAAAAATCAAGAAACAGTCTTGAATGAGTAGGTTCGTATGAACACCTGATTGGCACTGTAGGCCAGAATCACACATACTCACACACACACAAATAGCTGGACTTTTACCTATTAATGTATTCACTCTCAAACATGTCAAGCTCGAGAAGGGTTAAATGTTTAAACAGTGTGGTTTCTCTCTGAACCTTCAGCATTTGAAGTGTGGCTGGGAACTACACTCTGGCTCTTGGTTCTTGCGAAACCCAAACATAAACTGCAATATGTGCAGATGATGTTTGAAAAGCTACTGAAGTGGTTCCCAATAAATTTTGGCTATGCTGTTTATGTTCATCTGTTGAGTTTTTGGCCCTGAGGATATTAAGCTGTTCACTGCAGGACGTTAATGGGAGGATTCATCTTCTGCTCTGGCCGTTTATCTCATGCGCACACACATGCACTGAAGTCACAGGGGACAAGAAGCTGGACCTCTGACCATAGACTGTACTTTCACTGGACCACACACATTCATTGGGCACAGCCCACAAACTCTGGCTTGACGTTGTGCACAACCTGATTACCCCCAGCTCTGATTCACTGTCTCCTCTGTTGTTTGTACTATCAGTATGGCCATTTCCATTTCCGAATCATGAACAAACAAAAACTAGTGAATGAATGGTAAGAGACAGAAAATGTATGTCAAGTTAACAAGTACAAATGTCTTGTTCAACTTGATCTTACACTTAAACAATCATGTGCATCCAATCTTTAATTGAGTGAAAAATCAAGCATCATCAAGAAATACATTTTATTCAAAAACATGGCACAATTATAGGCATCTCTGCATTCAGTACTTTGAGCAACATCCCCTAGCCACTGCTCTGAGTTGCCTCCTATAATGTTTACAGTTTTTCTTGAATGTCTGTATACCAGCACTGGCATACGAATGCAATAGTCCACCATTCAAACGTTCAATGACCAAAGAAAACAACATGAAAATCACATTACAATAAACACTTTTCTTTTTACTAACTGCATAAACAAAGTCAATGAGAGATTACTTCTTCCTGCTCTTCCTCCAACCTGCCTCCACAATCTGTGTAATCTGAACTGAGTTATATTCTTTGCAATTGGTTTGATCACATTGTTCGAAACAAGTGTGAACTATTTTGAGTCACTGTGTGTAAACGGTGACAACTGTGTTGTAGTTGTGTTTAACTTTTGTCACTTGTGTTTACCATTTTACAACACAAGTGAATCACAGTGGTAAATGTGATTTAGTGAGTGAGAAGTGTGTTTAGAGGTTTGCAAACAGAGTGAATGCAATTTGGAAATGGTGTCTAACTACCAGAATTGGCCAAAGGACCAGAAACCAGAAGGTATTGCCAAAAGAGTGACTGATTCGACAAATTGGTTTAGGCCACTGAGAATTTTGTTCAGAGAATGGGGTTTAGTGTTTTAGCAATTCAGAAAAACTGTAATGGAAGAAAGCATAGGAAGGGATTTGGGACAATTTTTCCATACAGAAATCTTCCCCGAGTCCTTGGTCCTCGCTTGTGGACTCTAATAGTCAGCTGACCTTACAGCATTTCAACAGGATTTAGTCAGGGGACTGTAAAGGCCATCACAAAAGCTTGATTCAATGGTCAGTGAACCATTTTCATGTGGATTTGGAGGATTATATTATTTTCTGCATAATCATGGCTTTTTTTCACTAAACCCAGCGCTAATGTTAAGTTGTGTAATCAAAGTAATGGCTAATGTCTGTCAGACTAGGCATCATGTCTTCAGTGTCCCAGTATACAAAGGTAATCCTGTCGATGTGGTGACGGAGCCAAAAATCACTACTGTGGCAGAGCATAGACAGAGTATTCCGGTCAGGGAAGTGGATACTCGCTTTATCGTGCTCTCGTCTACCCTCCCACTCACACACACAAACAAAACACACAGAGGACAGTACAGAGTGCCCTTCTAACCATTGTTCCACAGAATAAAAGGGGCAGAGTGGGAGGGAAAAAACTAGAGGGATAGAGGGAGATGACAGAAGGAGAGAAAAAAGGAAAAAGAGGAAGAGAGAGGAGAGAGGAAGAGAGGAAGAGCGTGGAAGAGTGAGGAAGAGAGAGGAAGAGAGAGGAGAGAGGAAGAGAGAGAAAGAGAGAGCAAGAGAGAGGAAGAGAGAGGAGAGAGGAAGAGAGAGAAAGAGAGAGCAAGAGAGAGGAAGAGAGAGGAGAGAGGAAGAGAGGAAGAGAGAGGAAGAGAGAGGAGAGAGAGGAGAGAGAGGAGAGAGGAAGAGAGAGGAAGAGAGAGGAAGAGAGAGGAGAGAGAGGAGAGAGAGGAGAGAGGAAGAGAGAGGAAGAGAGAGGAAGAGAGAGGAGAGAGGAAGAGAGAGGAAGAGAGAGGAAGAGAGAAGTTACAGCGAGTGGGACTAATGAGAGGTGAGAGCAGTTTCTGACAGGGAGAAAAGGCCACAATGGTTCTGAGGTCATTTTATACCGCCTGGAAAAACGGCTCCCTCACTTCCTTCTCAAGGTTGGACTCGAACAAACATCTCACTATGTATTCCAATACAACTTGAAAATTACAGCACAGAATAGTCTGTAGACACAAACGCTCTGAATGGTCTGAGATATGATACTAAAATATATGAAGGAACATGTTCTCCATGGTACAGTTATAAGCAGTCATTTGTTCATATAACAAATCCTGGGTGAATTTGCACTCACACTGGGGAAACAAGGCAAAAGGAAGACATTTCTGCGACTCAGACATCAGACATCAACACATCGCCTTAAGATGGGTAACCACCTAATGCACTGTAAGCAAACAGGTTACGAGATCTCTGAGGAGAGTCGAAGTGCAAGTCAACTCAGTCCAATTACATGGAATGTATGTACAACCCATGTGACAGTATAAAAAACTCTGTGTCAGAGCATCAAACTGCAATGACCGGACCTCCCTCAATAACATTTAAATACCAGAACGAAACATAAGAGCACTTTGGCAGCCGTGGGACCCAACCATCATGCATTAATAATGACTGCCTGACAAGGAACCATTACGCAAAGATAAAACCGATTCCAACAGCCACCACTGTTTTGTAAGACTTGAGGTAAGAAATAAGAGGACGAGAAAAGATTTGCTCTTTGAGGACATTCAACACGGTTTTTCCAAACAAAAATGATTAAACATTTCTCAGATGAAACTCAAAAGCAATTTATTCCTAAATGCTTCATTTACAGGACATGGAACACTTTAGGGGTGTTGCTAATGAGATGGCTTTATAGGCAGGTTGCTAAGAACCCAAACCTCTAAACTTCAGGGATGGTGCCACTGTTTTCCCCAATGTTCTCTGTCTCCCCAATCTCCCTCCCGTACAGAGATGAGTATAAAGTTCATTAAACAGGATTTGTTGGGAAACAAAGAAAAGAGGAGAAACTTTCTTAGTTCCAGTTAGGGTTTCAAGTAGAACCATTTTAGTTCCTTTTCCACAGTTATGTCTGGAAAAGAAATGTTTATTGTCTTGCTTTTATGAACCCTCTTAAAATGTGTAGAAATAAACAGACTACAATAAATAAAGTGATTGTAGACAGTGATATTACATGGCAAAGGAAAATGTACATTTCTCAAAAAGGTTTACGGACACTAAATAAATAATGCTGTTCTCATTTTCAATCATAGACCATTTTGAAAGACTGAGAGCTAGGGGGAAATCTATTCTCCTATATTTTCAGCCGAAAAGCAAAGTTGATGGATGATGGCTCACAGAGAAAACCACAGACATCCCAGATGCAACGACGAAGAGGGAGAAATCCTCCTCTTCTGTTTTCCAAAGCCTACTGTGTAAATCAACAGGCCTAAGGCACTAACACTTTCAACCTTATCTGTGACCCTGACTATCATAAAGGAGCTCCCCTACCCCCAAAAAATACTCTCACTTCAAAATGGCAGTTAGTACCTTCCAAATACATGCATTTGGTTATCTGCATTGAAATATACCGGCAATATTTAAAACCAAACTAACTGAGCCTGATCTGACAAATCATTTAATTTGCCATACTCAATCATACTGTATACTGTAGACCTGCAGTCAAAACTAGAGATTATTTAAACTAAACAGTTTTAAACCATAAATGTAAACCCTAAATGTCACAGGAAATGGCTGTGGGAGTTAACGCGTTAATCTTTGCGATTGATTTGAAACGTTTAACGCATTAAAATATTTTAACCCAGTTAACGCAACACATTATTTGCGTGAATCACAAACACTATAGCCTCGATTTCAACCACTTACTGTTGTGGCAGCTATTGTGAGTTAGTGATGGGAAGTTCAGATCTACTGACTAGGATCTTTGTATGTCATTCAGCAAAATTAAACAGATATTTCTTTAAATCATTTCGTTCTTTCTCATTTTACCGGGGGGCAAGGTGTCCAACATTCAATTGCTAATGCTGAATACGTCCACTATTGCTAACAGTTATCATTCCGAAAGTAGAACTCTTAAAGCATCTATTAAATCTATAACAGTAGGCTTGCTACAGAAAAGACACATAGTTTGACTGGGTCTTCGGTAAAGTTGTTCTTCATTTTTGTCCTGTTACAATTGCATACTGTAGCTCTACGGAACTGAGCAAATTGATATCAAGTATACTGAATGTAAGAAAATAAAAACACAACTCTTTGAACCCAAAACATAAAAGCAAGGGTAACAACAAATATTTTATCATATGCAAAAACAAATTTCTATCATATGAAAAAATCTATTTAAACATGGTAAAAGTGCATGATTAACTAAATAAATTATTTTTTACATTCAATCTTTACATTTCTGACGTCAGCATGTTTAGGAAAAAAAGTTGTAAGGATAAACACAATGTTCACTGATGTGAACCTTGTTCACACAACAATGTAAGAACACACAATGTTCATACAGCCAGAACTGTGTGTAGTTTGTAAATTCCAAAGATGTATTTGTCAGATTTGATCCAACAACATTACTACAGTGCTGTCCCATTCCTACTGACAGCATTTTGAGCCCGAGCAGCTTCTTGCATTCAATCACTTACCAGGAGACGTCAATTAAGTCTGTAAGGGTTCAGGGCTTAGGGTTTAAGGGAGACATTGGAATGGGCCCCTAAAGCTTTGTTGTTTGTAATGTTGCTGCATATAATTGATGGGAATGACTACTCTATAGTTTTGTTTACATTTCACAATATGTCATAATATGCGTTTATTGCTTTATTTCAGTGATTCTACCACACATAAAATATTTGATTAATTGCGATTAATCACAGCAAATTGTGCAAAAAATGTGTTACTTTTTTTAATCGATGCCCTAATATATATATTTACTGCATAGGAATAGGTCATTGCTCTAAAGGTGTTCAAAGCATACTTACATGGTAAAAAAAACTTTTAGAAAGACATACTGTATAGACTTCTTTTGCAATTTTTTATATAATTCCCAATTTAAACAGATGAAATTTTCACCAGATGTTGGTAACAACCCAAGTAATCCATACACACAAAGAAACCAAAACAACATCTGGTGAAAATGTAATGTCAATAGCCCCTTTGCAAACATATTTAGTGAGAAAAATTGTGACGTGTTCAATGCTTATTTCACCCGCTGTATATGACTGTATGTTTCATTGAAAGTTAAATGTGCCTAGAAAATAAGAACAACAGAAACATCAGTGTTTAGATTCTCTCTGTAGGCCACGCTCTGCTAACCTCAGGAAAGTGTAACCACTATAGGAAAAGGTGTCATTTTTCACATTTATGGTGCCGTGACCCCGAGGGTGATGTTTTAACAATCCTACTGAAAGTCAACAGTAGAGCTAAGGGGCTCGTTTTGCAATCACAAGAAAGATTTTTTGTTTTTTGGTAACTAGTTGCTTAAAAAAAAATTAATAGTGAGTAGTAATTTACCCATTTAACAAAAGTGTCAAAATCGCTATAGAATTTGGTAGCCAAAAGAAGACTTAAACTCTCAGGATTGCGTCCCTTTGATGAGACCTCATGGACAATACCATGAACTGATGTGAGCTTTCATATCCATTGATTAAATGTTCAAAAAGTTTATTTCCAAAAACTTTATCCTACCTAAACTTTCAAGAAAGCTGGAAAATATCAAGGAAACCTGATCACATTCCTTGTTAATGGCCAGGCTTTACATTTTATATTCATTTAAAAAGCACTTTGATGGTAAATAGCATGTTTTAATAGGCATAAAAAACTGTTTTGTTGTGCTTTGGCATGTTTGATGTCATCTAGAGCCAAACACATTTACTGCATAATGATGTTACATGACAATGTGTTAGTACCTGAGGCCTCCACTAAGGGGGGTTATCACGACATCGTGATTAGGCCTTTATCAGGCTCACCGCATGGTAATTTGCTGAAGCGTGCTGAGCTGTTAGCTGACACACGTGGAAATAAAGATAAATTAGACATTTGTACAAATAGGATTTTCTTATCAGGTAAAATATAATCTCATGGTTTCCTTACAAAAGGTTACAATATTGTGTTTTCTCTCCTTGCCATGAAAGTATAAGTGGTACAATAAAGGATTCACATGGTAATATACTTTAATGTTAAGAGAAACATGCTGTGTCCCTTAAGGACTGATTTTTTATTAAATATAGTCATAGCCTATCAAATAAAAAAGTTAACCAAAGTGAGTTTATTCCTCACAAAGAAATTCTTATTTTAAATTCTGAATTGTGTTTGTTTAAATAATGTTATATTGTTATATTGTGATATGTTATAAATAATGCAGACAACAACCTGGCCCTCAACACCAAGAAGACCAAAGAACTGATTGTAGATTACAGGAAGTCTAAAATCTGCATCCATTTCCAGTACTTATTGATGGGACCACGGTGGAATGTGTGGTCAGCTTCAAATTCCTGGGTGTCCAAATCTTCGAGGACCTCTCCTGGTCCTCCAACACCTCAAGTCTGGTAAAAAAGGCGCAGCAGCGCCTGTACTTTTTAAGGAAGTTAAAGAAGGCCTGCCTATCTACAAACATCCTGGTAAACTTTTACTTCTGCACAGTCGAGAGCATCCTGACTAACTGTGCCACAGTTTGGTACAACGGGTGCTCTGCGGCCGACCAGAAGTCCTTGCAGCAGGTGGTGAAATCCACCCAGCGCATCATTGGCGTCCAGCTCCTCGCCATCAAAGACCTCCAGCACAAGCGCTGTTTGCAGAGAGCTTGTGGCATCATCAGGGACCCCTCACACCCGAGTCACAAACTGTTTGCCCTCCTGCCATCTGGCAAGCGGTACCGGTCTCTTCATTCTCGCACCAGCCGGCTTCGGAACAGTTATTACCAGCTACTGTCACCCTACTAAACTGTGTCTCGACGATAGGCTTCCTCCTGCTCTGCACATGCTACCTCATCATTATTGCCATTTGCACAATTTATACTGTCTGTACTTCTTATTGCATATTTACACCTGTACACCTCATCTGACCCTTGGACTAATGCATTCCGTTTGTACTGCTAACTGCACATCCGCAGTTTGTACATTGCTTATTGCACATTACATAACCATGCAATTTGCACATCTATACACTGTACATTGCTTATTGCACATTACTTAACCATGCCATTTGCACACTGCCCTTCACAAAATGTTTGCATTGCACTTTTTTTCACTTCTGGTTGGATGCTAACTGTATTTCGTTGTTCTGTACTTGTATTGTTCAATGACAATAAAGTTGAATCTAATCCAATCTCATTTATTTGTGTCACTGCTGGGCTCAGGATTTATTTTTTATCCCTGTGGTTTTGTTCTTTTGATAGCACTCTGAACTTATGCATGACATTTCCCATATTGTCACCCACCTTCCCATTTCTTACACCAATTCTCTCATCGGCACCACTCTATTTCAACCTCACTTTTCCCTTTTGTTTTTGCCAGTTCAAAGCCAAACCAGAGTTGTTTTTTGGTCCCCGCTTGTATGGTACGTGCCTACTTCAGTCAAAAGCCTTTTCCGCTATTTCAGCAGTTCTGTTTGTTTGCTTGTTTGAGTTGGTCTATTTGCCCCAAGTTTTTTACCTGTCCACGCGTTTGGGTCCATCACCCCGTTATCCACCAGCCACTTGTGAAAATGTATTATTTTAGCCACCCTAACTCGTCCTACAGTTCTTGCACTACAGAGAAACCACAGGTATAAAAATGTGTGTCATGTTTAAGATTGTGTTGCTATTGTTTTGTGGAATCATCTTCCCTACTACACAATAGGCTGGACAAGGAGGAGCTATTAAAATTATGTTTGACACATTAATGTAAAATCACCTGATATGAAAATGAGTAATCGAATGGGTGTGTGTAATTAGTGGATCCTCTAATAGGTTAGTCTTGATAATTGTATTGTGCTCAAGGTTTCTTTGTTTAAGCTAGTAGAGATTGCACCCATCCCCCACCTAAAGACCGCATCGCAAATCAATAGATTTGGTCTCAAGTCAAATCGCTCACATGTCTGGCAGAGCTCACAAGTTTTGTTCCCTGAACATTGAACGCTGACTTTACATCTCCTTTTCACAGACGCATAACAATATTGTCGGCTAACCGCTGACCAGCTAGCCTACTTTCATCTTTCCATAAGTAGCATTGTGTGTTCAACATGTATTTTGTTGGCGGCTGCCCAAAATGTAATGCCAAATGTGTCCAATTAATTGGCCAAGTATTGTATACAGCGACACTGCGAGGGAACAGTTGTTCATCTAATACAGTTATGTTCTCACTGCACTGTTTTCCTCAAACGTATCAAATACCTCCGATATCATCGCAAATTTCTCAGTCACAAGGAGGGCAGTCCTTGTGGTCTTTTAATCGCAGATAGAGCATATCTCCAAATTTTTTTTTTTCATTTCGGCCGAACAATAATCATCTTCTACTGCCAGTAACACCTCTCAAATAAATAAGACCCATGAATGCTTTCAGTTCGGCATCTGTCAATTTGAACTTGTATGCATTATTTCGCTCAGCTCCCTCCGTGTATTTTCGATTGTTTGTCCAGATGTTTGTGTCAATCAAACACTTTTGATTGTGGACTATTAGTTTTAGTAACTTTTTTCTTACTTGGCACACAGGTGTTTTATTGCCACCAGTACCCCCACAACAAGAATAGGACGCAATCGCACATAGGTGGAGCTATATGCTTTATTTCGTCAGGAGATAATTCTAGCCCTCTTCCATGCATATTTCCAATTAGGAAAATACCAAAGGGTATATAATACCGAAATGGTCAAACTATGAATTTTGCCGGTAACGCAGTGGTTAGAGTGTACCGAGTGTAAACCCAGGGTTCATGGTTAAACTCCTCCTGTCTGCTGCAGCTTTAAATTTGCTTTTACACTTCCGCATTTTGCGAATGCGTGCGGTACACATTTCTGTCAATTTTCCAATTGTCCTAAATGTTTTGGAATAACCCAAATTGCTGCTTTGTACACTTTATTTTATTTGCGAGTCAAATAAAATAAACTGTTGTTTTCTACATACATACAACTACTAGATTACTTCAATATGTATGGCATGGAATCATAACACAAATAAGACATGATGTTCCGGAACTTTGCTTGAATTAATTTGGCCTAACTGGATATTTTAATTGAATATATATCTACATATTTATTCACTAAAAAATGAAACAATTCTTAATAACAAAAGACTCATATACGGGAGCCCTTGCGACATCTGCTGATAGAATGCAGGAAAAAATGGCTGAACGCGCAACGAGCAAAAGTTTTACATTGAACAGGAATAAAATAGCCTTAAATCAGCTTTTCCCGGTGTGATTTTGAACATTTAAAAATACTGGGTGATAAAACACACATATCTAGGAAAAATAAAAAAGGTCCTGGAATTTGATAGAGAGGGAATATATAATTGTTTTCCTTTTTACTGGGTAAAATATGCCCGCTCTGGTGCTTCTAGTGTTAACTTACTGCCAGTACACAGCTGGACACCAGATACAGCTGGTGCGACTGCAAGCACACTTTACAATTTCCTTGGAATTGTACCTTTTGAAGTTACTCATTATTGAACCTTGATTTCAATGACATCATACAGCTCTGTTATTATCTACACAGGGTGCAAAAGAAGCACTCGCCAAATGCGGGTCAATCTTGTCTTTGGCGAGTAAATTATGGAGACTACAGGCCAAACTGGCGGGTATACAAAATAATTGAATGCACGCGCTAGAGAAAGCAGCTGGTTTGCTGTCACCTCAATTTGTTGGATCTGCATGTGTCGTGCTCGTGCGTAGTGTGTAATATTAATTGTGTCTGTCATCAAACAGCATTGTTTTGTGATACAGTAGCTAAAACCTGAGGTTAGCTTATTTGTTGACAGTTTAAGCTAACCAGCCACCATGCAAAGGTTTATTGCGGGACTGGAGCCTACTCATTTCATCCGCAAATAATGAGGAACTTATGTGAAAGATAGCGACACAATAATGGTGATCCAAAAACATGGCTGGAGTTTAAAAAGGGAGTTACGTTTTGCAGTGTGTGTTGTGTCAACGCAAATGAAGAGCGCAGAGGCAATTCCTTTGTTGTTGGCGCTATAACCATGAAATATTATTTAACGAGAGCTGATAATGTCACCGTGATTGCATGTCAGTCGCCAAGGCACAGCCTCTGCCCCTCCACGCAACCCCATTAGTAAAGGCAAAAAGTAAAAAAACACTTTGCCAAGAAAGGAAGTCCCTAGTCTGAATTCGAATTGATGTGTGAGTAAATTGATTTAACATGTGTTTTATAATATATAATATTACACAGTATCCACCAAAGACGTTATACACCTTGTTAATTTAGTTTAATAACTTTGTTAGCTAGTTGGCCACAGTATTATTGTTTATACTTTTTAGTTAATTGATAATTTACTTGTGTTGCGGTTTGGATGAGAAGAAAGGGTTGGATGTAGGGAACACCTACAGAAACAACATGAAGTGTACATTGTTTATCTCGTCATCATTGCACCTGTCAGCGGGTGGGATATATTAGGCAACAAGTGAACATTATGTCCTCAAAATATTGACCTCATTTTGTCAGAGCTTTGTTAGTGGCAACACGGGGACCTACACACTATTAGGCAGGTGGTTATGGCTGATCTGTGCATTACAATGAACGAGTAATAACTACTGTTATTTATTTTAATACATTGTATATCTTGCATTTAAAGGTGCATACCATGGCATTTATTAGTTGTAATGTGTTACACTAGAGTGTTGAAACAGTTGAATTCATGTTAATGTTATTACCATTATAGCTGCACCCTACTTGATTGATTGAGAATCCTATATGAGACGAAGATGACATGCTAAATACTACTAATGGCAAATTGCAATAGTAAACATCTTGGTATTTTTTTGGGTGGTAAAAAATCTTATCTGGCTGGTAAATATTTTTATCTACCAGCCACCTTGGCTGGTAAGCCAAAAAGTATATTTTGAACCCTGCGTCTACACCACCCTTATGAGTTTTCTTAATTTCCACCCTAATGTGGAGTTGCTGTGTAGATATGACAATCAGTTTTTACACATTGCAACCATATAAGATGGGTAGGACAATAACTCTAAACATTCAGTTAACGAAGGATTTTGGCTAAGTTGAAAGAAGAACATATCTTGCCTCAGAGAGTCTGATGACCATGTTAGATTTTCAACATGTGGAAACTTAAATTTCATATGTATAAAACAATACTTTCAGCCACTATGTATGGCTCACAATGACTACATAAAGCCCAAGGGCTCCCGGAAAGGGGGGAGACCCTTAAGATGACCATCCCATTGAATCAGCCAATTAATAAGGGTTCAGTTTGAGGGTTCAGATTTGGTAATTTCCTCTAAATGAGTATACACAGTTTCGGGATCAAACATGAAAGTGAAAGCTTAATATATTTTCCCCTCAATAGCTTTAACATTGTAATTTACAATTTACAAGATATGCATTAAAAGTGGCTGACCACCACTATTTATTTTTAAAAATAAAATGAAAAATGACACAGAGTTGGAGGATGTCCCTATTATTTAGGAAGATAAATAAGACATTATGTTTGTGTTTGTCATGAGGTAGTTTAGCCGTTCCCTGGGAAAACGCTAAATTTGGGTGCTGTAGATATGCTTATACTAGTTGCTGCTGGTAAACCACTGCCACATGGGCTGGAGTATTTTTCTCCCCTTCAATTTAGTCAAGCAGCTTATACCCTAGAGGGCAACCCAATTATTTAGTTAGTTATGTGCCAAGAAACTACAACAGCCAATTTTGGAGACCTGTGGGAAGGTGCTGATGTAAAGTCGAATTTGAGAGCTGTTTAACTATGAAAGATAAAGGTGTTAATAGGATGTATGGTTTTTAATTCCTTTGCATGAAGAAAAGTGTTTGATGTCTTTGATTGTTTTGTGAATGTTTGCGTTTTTACATGTTTTTTTACATGTCACTATGTTTTTTGAGATTTCAGAAAATCTTAAATGTTCAGGTTATAAAAAAAATTATATTAAGAGTTACTGTGTGTAAATAAAGCAGAAAAAAGTCACATTTTCATTACAGGCTTTAGGGCATGGATTCTGTAAACACAAACTATACAGACTGTGTATAAAAATACTGCATACTGGATTCATTTTAAGACTAAAGTACAATCAGACTGAAATAAATCAGCCAAATTTAAAGCAATCAGTCGATGCCTGTATTACGTTTGCGTTTGCCTATAATTGGATTATACTGATTGCTAGCTTAAACACTTTGCACCCACATGTTCTAATAATTGAACTTCCCATCCCTTGACTACATGTTAAATAGGGGCTGATGTTCTCAAGTCCCTGTCTGCCAACAGGATACTTGCACTATAGCAATAATAAAAATGTGCCTAGCGGTATTCTAATGTAATTTTTCAAGAACAAAACAACAAAAATATGTGTTAGGTATTTCTTAGTTTGATCAGAGTCATCAACATTTAATGTATTTTCTTATATACAGGGTCTGAATTATTTTGTACATGATGTAACCAGCTATGCAGGGTATGTACAGGGCGCTGGCCAAGACACCTGAAGTGGCCTCAATCTCATCTTTATTCTAGATTTTCTCTTTAAACTGCATGCAGTCTTAACTTCTCTGTGTACTGCTGGACCAGGGTTCAGAGTGTCTCATGGACCAGAGTGTCACGCTCAACACAGCATCCTTTCCTTTGGGTGCATCTATCCACAACTGTCATCTGCCCAGTGCTTCCCCATATATAGACCTGAAAGGATCTGACAAAGACATCTAGGCAGTTCAATATGCAAATGAGACCACTCTTGTCAACCCATAAGGTGACGAGCTGTATTTCCATACAGAAGTAAACTGGATTCATGATCGGTACAATAACAACTAGCTCAAACAAAACTACAATAAAACAAATTAACTGGCCTTTCACTTCAGAAGGAAGGCCAATTCAGTGAGCCAGGAAGAACCATGTGGTGAATAGGTGAGTGACGAGTTTAAAGTACCTGGGAAACATCCTGGACTAATGTTTTATTGCCTGCACTGAGAACAATAAAACATATGTTTTCATTAAACAACAAATGTACCCAAAGCGCAGACAGAGAAAAGGCATGGTTAAAGGTGGACATTGGGCATGAAAACAGTCATTGCCTGTTTCTTTGTTTCAAGCTTTGTTCCATCGGCTCTAGTGCATTGTAGGTAATGAAATGTGTAGAGGACTTTTGAATTTCAAAACGGTAGTCAATTAGCTCATATTAAGAACAGCTTACACTAGAAATTTGTGTTACTGGCACAACAATCCTGCCAGTATGCTGTTTGCCTCTCTGTTATAAAGACATCTAAACTAGCAAAAAGACTGGCGTACTTCAAATTTGAAATCAGAAAGGATAATATCATATGGAATCATAGTGTCATTGATCTTAAAAAAGTTAGCTGTTTCACTAATCTTAAAAATACTCACACAGTAAATTTTTTATAAAAAGATTTTGTGACACCTCGGACCATTGTGTGAAAAAACAGTCTAGGGAACCATGACACAAATCCTAAGAATGCCCTGTCTCTGGGACAATACAATAACTACACACATCCCAAGAATTGAATACCTGGAGCAATTGTGACTATCTGCCTTATGTTTTCACATAGTATTAGAAAATCTGTTGCTCATACGCAAGCACAAACAATTGGTCCTGAATGGCAATTTATGAAGTCTGTTGCCGTCTGTCAATATTTCTATTCAGTAAATGGCTATTCGCCAGTGAACTCATTGATCTGTGTCACTTGCAATATCTACTGTTATTGAATTCTCAGTAAGACACCACAGGATTCAACTGAATTCCATTCTGGGAAAAAAAACATTGAACTGGTAAAGCATAAAATCCCGACACAGAACAGTGGTGTGCTTTATTCATATTCATGCTGTAACTCTGACCCACTTTGACAATGAGGCCAGGACTAGATTGTGAGATTCAGGTCACCAGCCAGCATGTCTCCTCTCTGGTGTGGTTAAAGGTATCTATTCCAGTTTGGATGACAAAGGAAAACGAACTTAAATCTTAACTTTGTGCCTGTGCAAACGCATGCTCATCAGTGATACATACTGTAGCCAGCAGCTCAATAGTCAAACTATGATATAATCTTTAGAAATATCATGCAGAACCAGATTTTGTACCGGCAAATTATTTGACTACCTCCCGGCAAAATGCTGTAATTACCAGCTCGGTGGCATTTAATTGTGCTCAACTGCTTCCAGTTCAAGTGACAGTGACACTTTCCATCCATTAGATTTAAGGCATTACCCCAAAATGCTTGAGTGACCAGCTCAGTCTCATTTGAATGTGTTTGCTAGAGCCTCTCCTTTCTAGATCCAAATTAGAGTAATGGGGACCGTGGTCACAGTCTGGTAGAATCAACACTCAACAGTCACAGACGGCGCCGGGCATGCCTGTCAGTCAACCGTAGAATCAGGGTCCTCTGGGCGCCTAACAGGCAGATTCTGCAACAGCTGGCTCCCACAGCCCACTCACAGAGGGCACCTGCAAACCTGATGCGTTGGCATCGGTCGTGCACGAGAGCCCCAATCGCAGGCTCTGCCAACAGCTACAGCTGGCAGGATGGACAAACCAGTCTTGAGGATGTCTGGACATTACTTATGTAGCCATGAGTTCAAAAGACACAATGTGGATTGAGTGCTTTAATAACCTGGATCCAGACCAGGAATGTATCTTTCACGTGAGTAGGATAGATTACAAGAGGGTTAGTCTTCAATGACAGCATGACAATCAGATCCCTAAGCAGCACAGGCAGGGTTGTCATTAAGAAAAATGACTGAGTGTCAAGGGTTAAGCACTGAATGGAATTCCAATACATAGAGAATCACTCAACAGAGACTTACAAGGTAGTTTTCTGTCCACTTCTCAGGAATTTCCAGAAAATATAAGAAAGAAATTCATACTGATTGGATAAAAGCTGTGTTTTGAGGTGTTACACATATAATTTACTTAGTTATGTTTATGAAGTTTACTACAATATTATGGCTATTATACAAATATTTTCGTAGGGAAAGGGATTTGCAACAACTTTTTGGGACTTTTGCAAAAGAACATTTCCGGATTGTTGTGTAATTTCTTGTAATAACAGTATAATCTATAAGTATAATCATTATGATAATTCAGTTAGCCATTCAATTATAAGTCTGAAAGGTAGTGGTTTTGATGATGAGGAAATTGTTGGCACACACTTGACAAAGTACAATTTCCGGCATTTAACAGAAACAATGTTGAACAAAAACGTCCTTGTATCTGAACCGATATAGCCCATTGCTTTTAGTAGTTTTTTATTTCTTTTTTTACATAATGAGGGGGTGGAAACTTGCAGTCTTCAACAATGGACAGTAACCACAGATTATGAACAATATTTCCATCTTTAGGATGACAGTGTAGCTGGTTTTTAATGACCGTTGCCAGTAGGAGTGACGAGACTATCAATGTAGGTCCATTATCATAATTTCTACACAGTTGCCATTCAGCAATTAATCTCAGAGTAATTTCAGAGTAATTACTTTGTTAATAAAGATCTTTTTTTTTACACTAGGAAAGATTATTGAAAATACACCCCCATTTGAAATCACCAAGGTCAACCATCACTTTGAATACGCACCACATCGACACCATCTGACTTATCAGGGATATTTACAGCTATGTATTAAACATTGTGAAAATCAACATTTTCAGACATTTATCGCGACGGATGAGTTTAAGTTCAGTGTCTTAAACATGGAACAAAGTCAACAACTTGATTAGGGCTAGCACTGCCAACAGACAACCCTTAGGCCCCTTGCATTGTCCCTCCCACAGTTATCATGTCTCTGGGGGGGAGAACCATTCCCAGCAGCAGATGGCTTACTTACAGTTTCTCCAGGACTTTCAGGCCAAAGAAGGAAGCATTTCTCAGCAGGGAAATCTTGTTGTTGCTGAGGATCCTGTGGACAGAAGAGTGGAAATGTGAACCGTGAGAGAAGGCGAGCCTTGGGACCAGTGGTAAAATACCACAAATATAGTTCCCAATGGGATGATTTAACCCAATTGTCGAGTAAATTAAGTGTCTTGTCAATAACTTTGGTGAGAAATAGAAATGTATCCCTGATTAGATCTGGCTGTAAATATCCTGTCTCGGCTGCGTATCCGTCTTATTTACGACTGTTTGTGGTTAAAAAGGGTAATGACCCCCATCAGAATATCACCCTCAGAGAACACACCTAATGCTATGCCCATTCAGCACAATTCATGCAGCTCCAGTACCACAAACAAATCAATGATTGACTGCTCCACAGGGATGCAAGCAATAAACATATGCCCCAGGATGTGGATATCACGTTCTTATACATTTCGAAGCATATATATTTCGGAAGCAAAGCTTTATTTATTTGTCCAATTCTGGCTAGTGTTATTTTCGCCTAAATATAAAGCGGAATTAGCTTGTGTATAAAGGAGGGTTTACTCAAGACTCCCTGAAGAGTCTCGAAGCATTCAAACACAAAAACAAAAACACACAGACCCACACAGAAACACAAAGACCCACACAATCAAACAAACAAAAAACAAACATACAGTGCTGTGCAAAAGTTTTAGGCAGATGTGAAAAAGGGAGGAACAGGCAAACTCAGCAAACAAGGTGAGGTTGCTGAAGACAGTTTTAACTGTCAAAAGTCATACTGTACACCATGGCAAGACTGAGCACAGCAACAAGACCCAATGTTGTTATACTGCACCAGCAGGGTCTCTCCCAGGCAGAAATGTCAAGGCAGACAGGGGTTTCCAGATGTGCTGTCCAACCTCTTTTGAGAAGTCACAAAGAAATAGGCAACACTGAGGTCCTTAGACAGAGTGGTCGGCCAAGGAAACCTGCTGCAGCAGATGAAAACGCATTATGCTTGTGTCCCTTTGCAATTGGAAGATGTCCTGCAGTGCCATCAGCTCAGAATTGGCAGAAAACAGCAGGCCCTGGTACACCCATCTACTATCCTGGGAAGCCTGGTCAGAAGTGTCTTTCACGGAAGACTGGCAGCCAAAAAGCCATACGTCTGACGTGGAAACAAGGTCAAGCATTTCAACTATGCACGAAAAAGCACAGGAACTGGGGTGCAGAAAAATGCACTTATCCATCTGGCAAAGTCAATACCATCAGGGAGGCATTTGATCAACCCCAAATGTATTCTGTAACATGACAGTAACCCCAAATGTTCAGCAAAAATCATTAAGAACAGGCTATCCTGGAAGTATGGAAGTATGCCCCCCACTGAGCCCTGATGTCAACATCATCGAATCTCTTTGGGATTACATGAAGAGAGAGAAGCAACTGAGGCTGCCTAAATCCACAGAAGAACTGTGATTAGTTCTCCAAGATGTTTGGGCCAACCTACCTGCCGAGTCCTTTGAAAACCCTGTGCAAGTGTACCTAGAACAATTGATTCGGTTTTGAAGGCATTTGATTTAGATTATCTTCTGTTTATTCACTTTGCATTTTGATAACTGATGAATATAATCCATTTACATGTCTATTTTTGAACTCTTATATTGAAGCATTTGTTCACACCTGCCTAAATCTGTTGCACAGTTCTATATATGCAATCTCTCTCTCTCCCCATCTCACTCTCACTCTCTCACACGCACACAAATACCCGCACACACACACAGAGCCGAAAGCCAAGGCCGAATGGAATGCACAGAAACACACACAAAAACAGGCACACACAGTGACAAACAGTAGCTAGTCATTTTATTGTTTGGAGAGTCCAGGGGGGCTCGTTAGGACACAGATGGGGGTCCGTCATACCTGCTGCTCTAGTAAAACAAACATATCAAACAAAAGATAAACTCCAGGACACACAGGGATTTACACAGGCACACAGACACACTTTTGGTTTTCCTTGTAGGGAACGGAAACACAGAAATCCATGTTACCAATCCCCTTACTCTAAAAGTAACCCAAAGGAACCCCCTTACTCTAAAAGTAACCCAAATTAATTCCCTTACTCTAAAAGTAACCAAAATTAACCCCCTTACTCTAAAAGTAACCCAAATTAACCCCCTTACTCTAAAAGTAACTCAAATTATAACACTATACCCAATTTGCCAGAAATCTAAATACAAAAAAAGATTGTGAGGACCAGTTTGTCAGGTTTTACCCTCTTTAGCTTTCTGGTCCCCTACGTACACAGATTTGGATCACACACACCCGGGCTCTCACACAGCCTGCCAACACAGTTCAAATAATGAGGGAGCCCAGAAAGGTTTCTCCATTGATTTCCACTCCTGGGGTGGACTACAGCAGTAAATGATTTTGACTCCGAATACTGAGATGCCCAGTGCAGCCCTTCTCTACAGGCATTCCTCCTATTCACCCCTCGAGGCTGTAGTAGGACCAGTTTGTAATGATTTATGTCACACTTATTCTTCAGCCCAGATTCACAGCATTTCAAATACACCCCGAATGGCATTTCTTTGGATTTCATATCTGCAAAAATATCGATCGCCCTCGCCATGCGTTAAATCATCCCGACTGCCGCTGGGCTGGCATGGCTGGCCGGGCACTGCGGAGCATGGCAGCTGGTGCCCACGCAGGACAGGCCCACCACATTGCAAGCCTCACGGGCACGTTCCTGTAGACAGATGCACAGATTTCTCAGTGTTCTTCCTCCACCCACCCTCTTTCACAAGGTCGTTTTCCCTCCACTCTGAGTAGGGACGGCAGAGGTGAAGGGAATGGCGTTAATTGGGATGTGCCATGATTTTCCAAACGGTTTTCCCACAGGAATGCATCCTCCATCATAGTGCCGTAGGATTAAGGAGGGGTAAATTGCTAACTAGCTAACGGAGGAAGCGGGCGGCACAGACAGTAAAGAACTTTGTAAAATGGGGTTGATGTGATAAAGTGGTGAACAAATTAATGCGCCATCCAACTGTGAGAAACGCTTACAGTAAAAAACACTTTGAGGTTTTGCCGCTGCTTACTGACCATGGCAGGAAGTAAAAAGGAAGCTCTAGCAGGGTAAACAGGACATCAACTGTCCAAGTAATACTATCATTTCAGGTCCCACAAAGAGCAGTTCTTATTTCTTTCTAAATCCCATCCGTTCTTATCATCCATGGAGACAATAAGCCTAATCAGTCAGACCAACTAAGGTTGGTGGGAAAGTACTAACGCACGCCAACAGGTGCCCTAAGCTGAGTAAGCAAGTGTTCATGATGCATTATATTGTCATTGATTTAGACATTAATATCCAATCTACGCTGTCAGTTTGGATCCCATCTGACTAAGTTCTCTCCTCCTAGTTCCCCTGAGTTCCGCACTCCCAGTTTGGGCAGAGCCCCCCTTCGGAGTGACAGGCAGCCTCTGTTTGAGCAAACCGAAGCGTGCCCTCCGCCGTGAACGCGGAGGAAAGCAGACGCTTGGCGACCCCCGGGTGACTCTTTCGGGTGGCTGCACAACGTCCAGGAAATCACGCAGTTGTGTGTTATGTAAAAAGTGAATGACGACCACCTAGAGTACCCGTCAAACCCTCTGTTTACATTAACAACTAGAAAATGACATGTCCTTATGGCAGTGAAATAGTAGCAGTGGTGGCAATGGCAGCAGTAACTGCACAGATAATGGTAGCAGTAGGGGTTTCATAGACTGTCTCTGAAGTTGTCCTTGGCTTGAAGCAAGCACACAAATGAAACCATTTACCGCATAGTGTTTCCATGTGGCAAAATATCATTTATCTTTCCTAACCAGGGCCAGCGGCAAAACGAATAGGGGGGGGCATGTTTTTCTCACATGATGGCACAGATTGCACCTGTTATGTAAATGGGTGTTATTAGGAGAGAGGTGTAGCCAAAGTTAACTGTAAAAAGGCATTAAGTTGAAGCGTGTCTTGAGCATGACCAGTCTTAATGTCTTCAAATAACCTCACATTTCCAAAACAATTTCTAACGGCGCCCTGTGCACATACCAATTTCCTTTCAATTAGCGGGACAGGTACTGTTTCGCACAAATGTGAGTTTATAAAGCCAGGGTCTCCAAGGAGTGCTGGCAAAGTTGGCTCGCAAAAAGGAAATGGGATTTGGGGATTTAGAAGTAAATGGGAGAAATAACCATATGTGTTATGTAGCTGAATTGACAACACAACATCATGACAACAACAACAAGAAAGATCATAAAGATAAAATGTGTTCGATTTATTGGCTTTCAAATTAACAGTTTTGGTAAGCGCTAGCTTTTGTGATGATCTATTTTTTACTTGTAAAACCCCAAAATATATAATATTATTACCAATGAATATCATGCCTCAGCAAGGATGCTTAGTCCATATAGTCTTTTAAGACACTGTATTTCCCCCCAAACAATTCTCCTTTACTATATACCTATATAGATTTCTAATAGAATTTGCAGTCATTAATATGAAACAGTGCTATCATATGACACACAAATGTGTCCTAATTTTTGCATTATTATTTTCTCAGGATAAGCTGCTTTGAGAGAGACAATAATGTTGCCCCGCAGGGTCAGATCATACGGTCAATATGTATACACACACAGGTTGGAACTACATATGCAATTATGAGTCACAACACAATTTAAAAAGTGGTATCTTCTTTAAAAGGTGGTATGTATCTGTGAAGTTTGAACAAAGCTTTAGATCCACAAACAACATCCATATTATCTCTTCTTTAGGAGCACAACCCTGGTTTTCATTTTCCTTTCACCAGCACAGACAGCTGGGGTAGATATTTCTGTGAGGTCCAATTTAAAAAGCACTATTATATCACAGAGCCAGCCATACACCCGAGACATACAGCTGTATTATTATAAAAGTGCAGAAACAGAAATAACTTCAATTGATGCGATCCAAGAGACCAATGGTGACAACCAAGTAGGGTAAAGATCACCGTGTAAACTATTGCAAACATTCAGATAGGCCCAGCCCCACGGTTTCCAGCCACTTTCCTTCAAACACCCCGAGCACTCTGTTATTCTATAATATCCAGTTACTAGGCACAGCTAACCAAAATAACATATTTCATATCGACTAACATTGACCTTGGATGCAAAACAGGCATCGCTCTGGAGTTCAAGTGGGTATTTACAGAGCTTCAAATAGGCCCGGCTGCACATGTCGTCGCCCCACAGGACTACAGGAGGAGCACACTCTTTTCTTGGTTAATGGAAATCAGTATCCTCGCAAAAAAGCAAAGTGTGTTACTGCTATTGTACTAAAAACTATGGGGGGGGGGGGGGGGGGG
>JACXGK010002293.1:0-14897 GCA_016801125.1 Novumbra hubbsi | reverse complement strand
TGAGCCTCGGAGCCAGTTAATGTGTTTCCTACTGTGATCCCACCACGCAACAGAAGCTGAACAACGCAGCCTTTTAATCGGTTGGTTTTACCACGTCTCAGAGAAACGAGGGAAAACAAAACATGTGACCAAAGGTTGGACTGCCTCCATGATAGCATACTCAGGACAGTTTAAATAACCTTGCTATTTACTCAATGGTAAAGGGAGGAGGCAGGGATAACAGACCCAGAGTATCCTTGGCACACATTGTATTTTTCTTCCTAAATATTTTTAGAAGGTCAACATTCAAACTGCTTCTAACCACATTCTTGGATTTTCGAGGTCACTGTGTGATTTGCAAGCTTTTTGTTCCCCCAACGGTCACAAATTCTGGTGCTGCAAGTCATTAACACCCCATAAAGCAAAAGTGATCAGGTGTCCTTGAAACCACAGTATAAAATGCAATATGGCATTTGACAGCAAATAAGAAGGAGTGGGCTAACCAACAGAGAAAGCTGGTGGTTCAATTCACTACTAGACACTGTGTAATGTGGCTTGATGGTAGAGCCAAACAAATGCACGACAGACCAATAAAAAACACAATAACACACAGCCTAGAACCATCTCTGAAAAGAAAAAAGAAAATCCTCGTGGAGATCTGTGAGTTTGTGTTCCACCTGCTGTGGTTCAGTGTTAGGGTATCAGCCCTAAGGCTTCGGAATAATTTAATTTTTGTTCATATTTTGGGGGCATTTTATGCTTCACTGACCTAAATAAAGTGGGGAAAATGGAGGGAAGTGTTCAGTTGCCATAGGCAGGAACTGAACCCACGCTGCAGCGTAACATCAGAACCAGAGGCGGCAGAGGAGTGGACCACCCTAGGGCACACCTTCTGAGTCTCTGGACCTCTGCGGGCCATGAAGTAGCATCTGGATAGAAAGGACATGATAGCTTTCGGGGAGGGAAATGTGAATTTTTGGAAGGGAAAAAAAACATTCTCTCGACAATCATACATTGGAGATTATCACCGAAAATGAAACTCCTCTGAGGACAAACCAATCATTTTCAAACCTTAACAGGAGAGGAATACGCATTGCAGATAGTAGTTTCAGCTGCAATCTCCTGTGAATGCATATAGGATATATTAGCGTATTGAACTGCTGCCTTTTGCGGGCCAAGAGGCATTCGCTATCCGCACATCCCTGCTGGCTGTTCTCTGTGTGCTAATATCCAGAGAAAATAAAGGTGCTACACGCGCATGTCTATGAAATATTCATGATAAACCACTCTGAGCGGAGATGAGCGTGACCGCCGTAAACACCACCTGAGGAATGTCAGCTAGGAAAGCAAGAACATTGATTTATAGATAGGCGACAGGCAAAAACACTCTGCGAGGACAGGAAGGCTGTGTTTCATAAGCACGGGAAGAGAGAATCAACTGACAAGATGTGTGGCGAAAATAACATGAGTCATGGCAATAGCCCCTCCGAGTCCAATTTGCACTCGGGAAGAAAGTTAACAGGACAAATGAAGGTTCACATCTTAAGTCCAGCCAACGGTCAAATGTCATACTGTGGTGGGGTAGAAGATAAGCAAAAGCATCAGTCCAGCTGTTAGAGGGCTGCCTTCCCCAAACCCCTAGGGTTGTGAAGGATGTTTTTGTACAGGTCAATAGAAAGACATGGCCTCCTGATGGCTTACATACAGATTACCGATAGGCCTAACTGCCCTGCTGTCTCCAGCGTGATCATCACAGTCCCAAATCTGCTTCAGGTCTATTCCGGACACCTCCAGATATGGCCCTACCCCAAACCAATGCACTCATATTATTTTCCACAGGCTTTACTTTGGACGAGAATTGAGCCTTTGAGAAATGTAAGAAGCTTCCTGTGGTTCTTCCAAATCCAAACGTAGATCATTGCGGGCCACTGAAAAAAATAAAGCTTATGCTATGCATGCTTTACTGTAACGTTCAATAGACATAGTATGCAAATGTAAAATAATTCTAACAGAACAGTCGCACATTGCAGTATAAGTTTGAGTTTTTCAGTCACGTACTTTATGACACTGCATCTTCTATCATCAATACAAACATGTAATTTCACAACATTCCCTGTTGTCTGCGGGGATGTTGTTCCAATGTCACTCTTGCCATCTCTCCCTGTCACTCCCTTTATACTCCTAAATATTTCCCTCTCCGTTTCTTCTTTTTGCTCCCTCTATCCTTAACCCTGCTTCTCTCTGTCTTTCAATGTTTCTCTCTCCCTCTATGGCTCACGACGTCTAGTTCTATGTTCTCTAGCCAGCGCATCGCCTTAGACAGGTGTCAGCCACAATCTCTGCTACTGTTCTCCAAAGACACCGTGCCCCTCTCCCTCTCTCCTACTTGCCTCTGAAATGATTACACCAGATAGGTCCCAAGGTCAACAGAGCTGTCAGGCTCCACTCCCCACTCCGGAGGAACTTCTCCCACATGTCAGAGTGGGACACGGTCAGAGGTGTTAATAGAGGTCTCGTGCTGCTCTATATTTTGCAGCTGCTACGCTACGATGAACATGTCACCATGTTCAATTGTCTTTTCAATAGTATGCGTTAAGCAGCCCAGTTTAAGGTAGCACTTGCTAAAGCTGAACATAGTTGGGTAGCCAGACCACATCCCAAAAACAACACTGAGGCAATGTCTTGCTGGGATTCTAATCTGTCGGATAGCTAGCAACAATGACAAGAAGCTGCCATTTGGCAAATCACTGGTGGTAAACTAGTTGGATCGTGTTCTTGATAGTATGTCCTGTTTTGTGATGTATTTCACACCCATGCCTAAAATCAGTGTGACAATATGGTTTAAATAATGCTTTGGAAACCAATATAGTTCAGAAATTGTCGAAGTTATTTTGCTCCCAAGTTGCACTTGCATTGTTTTTTTTCGCTGAAAGGTGCAGAAAAAAATACCATAGGGTTCTACATGCGCCACCCCATCATTCAGAGTTTCTGATTTGGAAGGGAAATCAACAGTTCATTTATCCCATTGACATTTCAACAACATTGCTTTTTATAGTACTTCAAACTATTAATTAAATGCAAAACTCACACTGTTAAAACATTATTTCAAAAGATTAGCAGCCATCTTAAAAGAAACTTGCTATATAACTTCAATAAAAATTTATAATTGTTTTGCAACTTTACATACACCAGCGTTCAAAGGTTTGGGATCACTTAGAAATGTCCTTGTTTTAAATGAAAACATACATGAAATTAGATAGAATAGGAAGAATAGTCATTGACAAGGTTATTAATAATGATTTTAATTTCTTAATAATAATTGTGTCCTTCAAACTTTGCTTTCGTCAAAAAGTACTCACTTTGCTGCAATTACAGCCTTGCAGACCCTTGGCATTTCAGTTGTTAACTTGTTGTAGTAATCTGAAGAGATTTCACCTCATGCTTCCTGAAGCACAAGATGGATTGGCTGGATGTGCACTTCTTATGTACCATGCAATCATCAGCTCCCACAACAGCTCAAAAAGTTGAGGTCTGCTGACTGTGCAGGCCACTCCATTATAGACAGTATACCACGGCTTCTTCCCAAAAATAAATGTTGCAGAATGTAGAGCTGTTTTTTGGGTCATTGTCTTGTTATATGAGATTGTCTCCAATCAAGCACAGTCCACAGGGTAAAGCATGGCGTTGCAAAATACTGTGATAGCCTTCTTGCTTTCAAAAATCCCTTATACCCTATACAAATCTCTAATTTACCACCAGAAAAAGTGTGTGACACATATGACTGATTAGTTTCAAAATAAAGTTATTTGTTTCTGGCCATTTTGGGCCTGTAATCAAAAGTCAGTTTTATGGCTTCTTTAATCAGCACAACAGTTTTCAGCTGTGTTAACATAATAACAAATAATTTTCAAATGATCAATTAGCCATTTAAAAAGATAAAATTGGATTAGCAAACACCATGTGCTATTGGAAAATAAGACTGATGGCTGTTGATATTGGGCCTATGTATGCCTACAAAGATATTGCATTACAAATCTGCCATTTCCAGCTACAATAGTCATTTACAACACTGACAAGGTCTACACTGTACTTCTGATCTATTTCATGTCATATTAACTATCAAATTTCAAAAAGCTTTTCTTTCAAAACCAAGGACATTTCTAAGTGACAACTTTTGAATAGTAATGTATTCATGAAAAAAACTGGCCATTTATAATCTTTTGAACTGATGGTTCTCCACAGAGATTTTGTTTCTATTGAACATATGAAACCACAATGAAAAACAATGTTGTTGAATTCTCTATGGGGGAAAACTAGTGGCCTTTTCATTTTTCAAACCATTTACAACCACCATACATACTATTAATTTGTGAATATAATGCATTTTCTCTGTTAAAACTTATGTAAATAAAGTATAATGCCACTAATATAAAACTCCTTATTTGCAGAGCTAATGTGAAAGAAATAGGATAATGTGGGAAACAAGGGGAAGCATTACAAGAAAACTGTTAGTTAGGGAATCCACTCAATGTAAGCCACATGATGTTCATAGCCTACTTTCCTCTCATATCTGTTTATTTTCACAGCATGTCTAAACAAAAGGGAGACGTAAGAGGCCACTTCAGCCTGACAAAGGTCACATTTCCTAATGCAAGAAAACTGCTTCCTGGCCAACCATAGATCCAGCTGAATGCTAGTTTACCAAGGAAATAGTTAGCACTGCATTTATCAATGTAAAGTTACAATACAGTTTTTGTATACTGAAGGAGTATACTTGTTTATATTGTAGACTGTCGTTGCAATGAAGTGTACCTGTTATTTCCTGCAAAGAGTAAATGATTAAACAAAGATATGTTTATACTATTTCAAGATAATTACCTTGGTCTACTGTAGCTCATTCAACTTTCACAGACTGTAAAGTATGGGCTCTAACAACGTAAACTCACTTTTAAAACATGACCTGTGGCCCAAGACTGACAGTGAAGTACAAAGTCTTACGTCCAAATGGAACCCTTCCTCCAATCAAATGTGTATATGGCCTCCAGGCAGAACTGCACTGAACAGTTCAAGCAAGTAGAAAAGATTAGCATTAGTGCATAATTAACCATGTATTTTAGAACACCAGAAGTACTCTGTTACATGAAATACGGACAGAATTGCTCAGAATTGAATTTGAATGCTACCATAAATGATTGCTCAACAACATTCATATTTCAATCTGTTGCCACAGTTTGGAATAAAGGAGCTCCTAAAATGTCTCATTTGCTTTGTTCTCCCTGTATGAAAGACCTTTCTATAGTGTTTAGGTAAAACAAGAGCTTACTGGGTAAACAGTATATTCCACTTCCATACCTGGATGGTGGATGTGTTCTCTCTGATTAATTTCTCAGGCCCACTATGATGAATAAGAATCCTTTTGCAGTTCTCTTTTTCATTAGTCTCCTTTAACAACTATTTACAAACAAGGTGCAGTCACATTTAACTATGGCAGCGGCCAACCTTTAACAAGAACATGCAGAAGGTACAGTACATTAAACAGCAACGTATTGTAATGCCAGGGTATTTGCACAGCCATTGGAATTCAGTCCTCAAATAAATAAGTTGTCATGCTTGTCTTTATCTAAGTTTATTGGTCATTGGATGCTGTGGTATTGTGGCCTGAGAAATGATTCATGGAGTTCATGAATGAGCAATCCAGCAGTTTAAAATGCTTTTTCTAGGCCTGCAGATCCATTTCCAAAAACAAAACAAAAATGTCCTACTTTATTTTGGCTCTAGTTAGAATAGAAAACACAAATCACAAGGAATTCTGGCACCAGCTATGATCGTTTGGTGTCTCTCACACTCATAGAAGTGTTCCACCCGTGAACTAGATGCTAAAAGAATTAACAACTATTGCTAACAATTGCTTTTTTGATTGTTTCATGGCATACTCACAGGGACACTGTTTTGTTGGGTAAAAAACTGGGTTGTAGAGTGTCCTGTAATTCCACATCATCACACACCACTTTCACCCGAACCTTTTGTCTGCTCAACTCCTTGGACCTCTCAGATGAGCAATGACAGCTGTCAATGAAGAGGTCGGGGCAGTTTCTGTTCATCAAGCATGTCCTCAATCCGACAACAACGCAAAGTAAGCTCAGCAGTTTCATTATGAACTGAAACTTTGATTGTCTTCAAGTTATCTCTTCCCAGTAGGTAAAGCAAGTGGAGACCATCTCATAGTTTTTACCGTGTTGGATTGTTAGCAAGTTAATTCCACGTTTTAATGTAAGGTTAAAAAAAAAAGTCTGCGCGTGACAAATCTTGACAGCACCTGTCTTGTCCTTTCATATTGTACAGGCTAGTACATGAATGAAAACGAACGTTTGAATGAATGAAAACGAACTTCTTTTCTTTGTTAAATATTATTTCTAATATTTCTGAAATGTTTACACATTTACAGAGAACCATGCGACTTCAAAGGCAGCGGAAACTTCCTTAGATAAAAAGTTTTGTTAGTTTGTTACCAGTATCAGGCAAGTTTGAATGCAATAGGAATGCAGTAGACTTGCTACACCGCCTTCGCCGTCAGCAAGAACACGTTTCTTAATAACGTGTCTGTTCTCAATGTCCGACTTCACTTTTGTTCATTGTCATAACGCGGTTATCAACAGGTTTCCAAAGATATTTCCATCCAGGTCTCGCGCCGTTAAGCGTTTTACGTTTTGCAAACTATTCAGCGAATGGACGCGGATATGTCACTCCCCCTCGAATATGCGGGGCGTGAGTTGCTGTTTCTATTTATTGTTCTAAAACATTCAACTTCCATCAATTTACATTGAGCTATGCTGAATATAGTCTTTCAGGTGTTGATTTACGATGAATGGTACAACGGATTACTCTGGGGGCATTTCTAAGACATAGACGACTTTCCATGAAAGCCAGAGGGAGAACCCTAGCTGGGTCCAGTGGCATCCTAAAGAAGAAACGTATTATTCCAACATTTAAAAACGTAGTATGAAAAATGTCAGCCTGACAAAATTAAATAATGTGTGTTCATTTGTTTAAAACAGTTTAATGTGCAGTAACAAGTATGTATGTTTTTGTCCAAAAAATAAATATTTTGAGATAGCTAGTAGAAATGGCATGTAAATTTTTTTGAAATTGGGTACGACTGTATATTCACCAAAGTATATATACAAGGCAACACTTAGCTTAGTTTTTGTAAGTTTGTCAAGGTCCTGACATTGGCTTTCCCTATTCTACTTCTGAGTTTTTGGGAAATTAGGGTGTGCCCACATCCCTTAAAAGTGACGTTTAAGGGTAAGCAGAAAATGGCTTGATGTGAGCCATCCCTCCATAGCCTAACTCATGTCCACCAGCCATTTCAAAAATTGTTTATTGAGGCTTATGTTCTTTTTAAATAAGGTTATTGATTTGAATCACACATCAGGTCTTGATAAAGGATATATATTTAAAATCTAAATCTTTATTGCACATTGTGCTACTTTGTTCAGGGCTGGATTCAAACTCACACCAAAAATCAACGTGATCTATTGAAATTACAGGCGGTTTCAACTTGCATGAATCATCATCATGGCAACTCATAATCTGACTCAGTAGTGTGTACGGCCCCACGTGCCTGCATGCACTCCTGACAACGTCTGGGCATGCTCATCTAGGAACTGCCTACACTCTCTGGCCACATGAGGCCAGGCATTGTCCCGCACCAGGAGGAACCCAGCGCCCACTGCACCAGCAGTAAGGGTATTGTTGGCTCGCACAAGGAGGTCTGTGCAATGCTCCAAGCATTTTCCTCCCCAGGCCATCACTGACCCATCAAATGGTCATATATCGGATGATGACATTCACTATGCATCTCCAGACTATTTCATGTCTGGATGTGCTCAGTGTGAACCTGCTATCATCTGTGAAGAGAACAGGGGGCACCAATGGCAGACCTACTAATTCTTGTGTTCTCTGACGAATACCATTCAAGCTGCAAAGTGCTGGGCTGTGAGCACAGGTCTCACTAGAGGATGTTTGGCCCTCATGCCACCCTCATGGAGCACTCCAGTAGCTTGTTGGAGCTATTTTTGTCTGCTCCTCCTGTTCCTCCTCGCACAAAGGGGCAGATACCGGTCCTGCTGTTGGGTTCATGGCTTTCTAAGGCTCTGTTCAGCTCTCCTCGTGTACCAGCGCGTCTCCTGGGACTGTACTGGGAAACAAAACATATGGATGTACCATCCTGGAGGAGCTGGACTACCTCTGCAACCTGAATGGGCTGCAGGTACCGCTTCATGCTGCCAGTAGTGACAAGGACACTACAAAAAAGTGCACCTGTTGTCATTTTTATTTGCACCAAAACATGTGATATTGATTAACAATCACTTATGCTTCCTTACTGGACAGAATGATTTCCCTGAAGATTAATTGAGTGTTATACAGTGATGATTACACATTCCCTTAATTTTAAGCAGTGTATTTATTAGTGTGAAATGAAGTATTCAATGTTCATTAATTCCAAATAATCAAATTTTTGAATGTTTAGAATTGTTTTCCCTAAATACTCACTTTTCTGTTTATAAACTGTGGACAGTGTTAGACTTGAAATAAAATAAATAATTCCATTAGACCAGGGTGTCACAGCCATCAATATGTAGCACTTGTAAATCTAAATAGAAGGTTGCTAGTCTCTGATCCCATAGTTACACCATCTCCTACAATTCTGCTCCTGATCAAGACTCCAAGACAAATAACTGCTCCATTATGTACGTTATATAACAGCAGGTATTTGATTCAAGACCGACTTACTCCTTAGCTTTTCAATGTATTGTCCTTTGATGTCCTTAAATATGATTAGAATTGGGATCTGATGGGAGCTTGTAAACATCAGTTATCTTAATGGTTGTTTGGCCACAACAAAATAATTTTTGTATTTATTATATAATACCTTTATATAATACTTTATTATATAATACCTACATTCAACCAAATGCACAAGGTAGGCTATTTAAACATTAATTAGAAGAGATCTGTAATGCATGAAAGTTGATGCTATTATAAAATGTAAGGGTCTCAGTCTCTGTTCCACAAAAGTTACTTGAGTCGGAAGTACACGAGGGGGAGTCTCCCCGAGCCCAGGCTCTGTCACCAGTCCCTGTTCAAGAAATCCTTCCACCCGCCCCCGGAGGGGTGGGATGACGAGGCATTACTGCCCCTGCCGTAGTGGCAGCCGGACGAACCTGCGCTGTGTCCACCTGCCCCGGGGTTCCTTCCTCGTCCGGAGGCAGAGCCTCCAACAATCCCGGCGCATCATCCAGCTCTGGGGGCGGAGCCTACACCGGCCTGGGGGGGACTGTCAGGTCCTGGCTGGGGGCCCCTGGCGATCTTTATCTGCCCAGGGCTCACAGTCAGGACCTGCCATTAGAGGTGCCTCTTGGCATCTCTATATTGACTGTTTGGTGCTCCCCAATTTGGGACAGCCGCTACCAGATGTCCCTAATTGGGAAACCTACTTAAGTTGCCTGTTTCAGGATGGTGGATTATTGTTTGTGCCTCTGTAGACTCTGCTGCGACCAGCTTTGTAGTTGTTGTTTTTCTCCTTTCAAGTTGTCTAAGAAGAAGCTAAAATAAAGGATGTTTCTTGCAACAGCTCTGAACATGTGTCCAGATTCCTGGTCGAACCGTGAGAGTGGGATCGTAACTGGCGTCAACGTTAATGGTTAGCATAGGCCAGCAAAAACATGAAATGATGACAACCTACCATGCTATTAGCAGGTAGATTTGTGCACCACCTGGGGACCAGTTGAGTCCAGTAAACTGTAGTTCCCGACCCACAAGCTCCACAAGTACCCCCACAGCACTCCCACTAGACAGTGCCCTGGCTCCAGCTAGACTCTTTTGCAACAGTTGTGGAAGATGGTTTGAGTTAGGGGATGCACCGCAGGCCTTCTCGTTCAATGGTATTTTGAGAGACAGAGATTTTTATTTATTTTTACCTTTATTAGATGGGGGACGTGAGGTGAGATATTCCAATTACCAACAATGTGGAACAGTGCATCCATTATATTAACTGACACGTAGCCAACTATGCGTTCTTAGACATGATTCACAGACTGTGGCAAAAGACACTGTTTTCAAATTACTAATCTCCAACGTGGTATATGAAATAATCAGGTGGCAATGACGTTACTAATAGGTTGCAAACGAATAAGTGGCGTATCATGCTTCAGACAGATGTTGCTCAAGTCATGCACTGATTTGGATGTTTGTAAACTGAAAAAGAAATCCATTAATGGTGAGAAATAAAGTATTGTGTTTTGTGTACTGTATTTCCTAGATGTTGATTGGCAGAAAGCTGTGGTATATCTAACTGTATATCACAGATTATTGTAATAACAATATGGCAACTCAGACATTGAGTTATATAGCCATTATACTAATACACAATGGCTAAGGGCTATATTCAAGCACTCTGCCATGTGTGTATGTAAAAACAACTATTTGCTGTGATAAAATTGGCCATGCACAAAACAAAATGTATTTCTAAAGCACTTTCTACATCAGCAGTTGTCAAAAAGTGCTTTTACAAAACATCCAGCCTGAAACCCCAAGGGGCAAGCAACAACAGTGTTGACGCACAGTGACTAGGAAAAACTCCATAAAAGGGACTAGAACCTAGAGAGGAAGCAGCTTTGAAAGGGTGACCAGTCTTCTTCTGACTGTGCCGGGTGATCATTTTAAGAGTATAAATTGAAGTACTTAATAAAATGTGTGTCCAGAGTCTATAAAACATAATCCAGGTCAAAAGCATGACCAGATGGACAGGGAAAATCTCAGGTGGAAGACTGGTCAGTGAAGTGTGAAAAATGTTGAGAGTGCATTCCTTTGATTAACAAGGATTGGCAATGGAGAAGGAGATCTGACCCTACTCCTCTAGCACAATAATATAGCACCCTAAAACATTGGGGCTAAGACAAGTGGGGTCCAGTGAACCAACAAAATTGGTTGCTTTATACATTTTTCTTAGTAAAAGGGAAAAAAGTGTGGCACAAATATTTTTTGTGTGTTAGCAAAACATTTTAAATGAAGCCAACTTTTTGTATCGTACATATATGCTTATTAGCAGTTGGGAACAGAAGTCTAGGAATAAAATGATCGGAACTTACCTTATTTCATCAATTCTATTTATTTTGTGCATAATCTACACAAAACAAAGCCTAATGTCTCAAGTGGCATATACATTCTATAGTTTTCATTGGTGAACATTGGTGTTTCTATTTACAGCATGTGCACGTACATTATTGAGACAGCTGAAGTGACCACTGCAAAAAGGTGGCTGAAGATATTTTATTTTTGATTTGTTATATACATTACGATTTGCTGAAAGTAAAAAAAAAACATTATTGTTTTTTTTCCAAACATGATTCCTGTTTTTTTCTGTACAGTCTTGTTTGTTTTGCTCTGTCACAATACTCTGTCAGTATTCTGGAGTAACTATAATGTTGGTAATCTATCCTGAGTCTTCTCCTATCACAGCCATTAACTAAGTAACTGTTTTAATTACCATTGGCCTCATGGTGAAATCCCTGAGCGCTTTCCTTTGTTTCCGCCAGCTGAGTTAGGAAGGATGCCTGTATCTTTGTAGTGACTGGGGATATTCATACACATTCCAAAACCCAATAAAACACTTTACCATTCTCAAAGGGATATTTAGTGTCAGCATTTAAAAATGTTTACCCATTAACCGTCTATGTCCTTCTTTGTGAGACCTTGGAAAACCTCCCTGAACTTGGTGGTTCAATATGGGCTTGAAATTCACTCATCAGATAAGGGACTTAACAGGTATGTTTGGGGTATAGAGAGTTTTCAAAAATCATGTGAACATTTTTCCCTGCCTACAGAAAGAGTCCCTGCCAATGTTTACTCTTGAACTTATTTAGGCTTACAAATACTTATTGACTCTTATAGACATTTTAGCTTAAATGTTTTTATGTGTTTAATGTGTGGGATGTGTGGGATGTGTGGGATGGTGGGATTTTGTGTAGATAATTTATTTAATTAAATTATCAATTACGTGTCTTTGAATACTTATTAAAGACACTGTGATCCCTGGGCCAAAATAATACATTGAAGTTTGAGGGTCAGTCTAAAAAAATGACAGAATACAAAATATTAGTTTCACCAATACATTCACATAAAATATATGAATGACACAACATTCATTCAGTAGGTATAAGGAATGGCACACATTTCCCATAAGAAAGTTGATATAAAAACATGTTGCCTATCACAACAGATCCACAGTTTTAAAGAGTGTACAATGTCAAGCCCTGTAGCCAACATTGCAGCGGTACTATCTGTATTCATAGGATTGTAAAATTGCCCTAACTTTCACAAAATGCAAGGATTAAGTATTGGACGCACGTTTGCTTTGGATTCCTAAAATCATAAACCAAGATTTCTGGAAAACATGGGAACCTTTAGAAAGTTACCGGAATTTGGCAACCCTATCATTTCCCATGCATGCCTGTAGTGAGAGACCTGGGAGACACAGGCCTAGACATCTGGTTGGACTCCCGAGGCTGGGCGAGGTGCTTCCCTTGTGTGTGCACTCTGCACCACGCCAAATTCCTCTCATTATTCGCATTGTCTCCGGCACAGCTAGACTGGGAGCACAAAGAAGGATTTCAAACCGCTCCCTAACCCTTCCGAACAGCCCATGTTTCTCATTTGTCTACCTGACAAGGCAAACATGAAGTGTCTCCTAGGAGTACAAATTCATAGGGAAGAACAGATTCCCTACTCCATCCTTGATTGTACAGGCGGAAACTAAAGCCACATGTATGCTTTATATACAGCCATCCTCTTGACTGTCATTCACACTTGTTTGCACAGATGTATATTTACCTTGCTCGTAAAAGGAAGGAGGCAAATCTTCCAGCCAGCTGACCCTCGGGACGTAGGGAGGAAAATAACCAAGCTGAACTGACATCATCATTTGACATGAAATATCTGTATTGGAGTGCAGAGGCAGAAACCTTTATTTGGATTGAGGCCATCAACATTCGCAGGGCTACTTGCATGGCTGTAATGGAAAACAGAGCCCTTGCAGCCTTCTCTGCTCTGTAAATGTTTTCTTTGTGACTGGGAAGAGTTTTGCATCGTGATATCTAAAGAGAAAAGACAACAAGAATGCTGTAAGCGTATCCAGTCGGTTTACGAGAGTCAACATAATGCACTCACTCTATGTTCAAAAGTCAATAAACTAATTCTATAATCATCATTTGTATAACGCCATGCTACTATTGTTTTTTATTAAAGCCTGATTTTGTTTCAACCAAGCATAACCATAGCAGCATAATGGAAAAGATTTACTTGCCGTACAGTAATAACATTCTAGCTGCTACTTGTTTTGTACTGGACACGACCAGTTGCTGCTTTAAATAGAGAACTAAGACAAAAAGTGCACAATAGAGCAATGAAGTCAGGCGTATTGAACCAAACTCAGTGTTGGATTGTTTTCTCTGTCCCTTTTCTGTCTGTTAGTGTTCACACCTCTTCATTATCCCCTCATGGCTGAGAGGAATGGAGCATGACTGCAAGGCTATCACAGGCCTCAATAAATATTTACATGCACCGCTTCAAGAGGCCAAAGCGCTAGCTTCCACACAAAGATGACAGTGTCATTATTTCTTCATTAGTAAGTTGTTCTTTCTACTTAATCCCTGCGCATAGAGTGAGTGGATTTTACGGTAGAGTGCTGACACACCCCGCTCTGCAATGACATAGCATACGTTCAGGCTAATCATAAAATCTTTAATCACTTTACCTTTTAAACAATGTCAATGGAATGCTGACTGTGCATCCGTTGCAAAAGGGTTGTTGCTGTTTGATACACAATGGAAAGTCTATTTGATGTGAGGATGTGGTTGTCATGTGGTCTTTGTGTGGTCTGAGTATTGAATTATGATTTGCTTGCGTTAAAGTTAAAGGATTTTGAATTGTTCTACATTTCTAATGTTCCACATTTATTTGCGATAAATGTTACAGATACAGGGATGTGAGTGGTGCATCTAAATACAAAGTTGTGCTGGGGTGTAGGTTGTTGTAATACAACCAAATATGAAATAATCCACTAGCTAATTATTTTTGTTTTGTCCAACTAGTGGTTTCACAGCCTTAGTTTTTGAAGAAATCAATTGGAAAATACTCAAGAGGAAGCCCAGTGGCTGGAAGCTTATGGACAAAGTTGGAACTTGGCTGACTTTGTTTTAAAACCTCCGGCAGCATGATCTGGTTCTGTGTGAGTTGGCTGACTAATGTACCCAACATGTACACACAGTGTTCCTGTGGCAGGGTGGAACCAGCCACCAGATCACTGCGCAACATCACTGAGGGTTTAGTCTGGGCATAATGTTCGAAACAGAGATCATAAGAAACCCAAATTGCTTTGTCTGATGGCTTTTCGGGAGGTTGTATGGTCACTGGCTCTCTTAAATTGTATTCATTTACCAATAGGTGCTGCTTAGCATTTTGCTCTGTGTAGATATTTGTTGCATAATCACATATCATGTTGGTATTAGTGAAATAACAGCAGTGCCCATCATCAATGCCCATTTCTATGTTTCTCAGTAATAATTCTGAATTTATATATATATAAAAAACCTTTCAGCTCAAAATTGCTCTTGGCAGATGTTGTCTCTGTGTTGTTTGATATAGAGTAACAGTAACAGAACTCATTGGAGACAGGGAATCTATATCCTTGTTCTGTGAGTGGTGCAGCAGGGAACCTCGCTGCCCTCATAAGTATTCCGGTCCCCAGCAGTAATCCGGCTTGCGTGAGCAGGGACCCGATGAGGAGAATGAGGAGATGAAGTCCCGCAGGAACAGAGGCGTTCCTCTTCGGGGGGGGGGGGGGGGGGGGGGGGGGG
>JACXGK010002292.1:6793-56645 GCA_016801125.1 Novumbra hubbsi | reverse complement strand
GCGGTTCTGTCGTTGAAGGCGGTTCTGTCGTTGAATAGGTTCTGTTGTGAAGCTCCTGGGAGATTGAGGGCCGTATATTGTCCTCGTCAGCAGAGAAGAGATGTCTTGAGCTCAGTGTGCTGCCGTCACAAACTGTCCGTTACACTCCCTGAGGCTCTGCAATCAGCCCCCTTTATCCAATCAACACAAGTGTAAGCAGCAGAGGAAAACATAACAAAGCTGTGTGTGGGTGTATTTGTGTGTGAGAGAACTTCCAAAGTGTTGAGAGAGAGAGAGACAGAAAGGCTTGGTGTCTGCATACCCTGAACCAGCCTGTCTGGTGCTTGTGAGATGTCCTGACTGTCCTTCCATAGTTGAGTATTGTGAGGATCTGGTGCTGTGGGACTATTTCCCTGTGGGCTGCTGGGAGCTACTTGGTGCGGTCTTCTCTCTGTAACAGTAAATGTTCCTGGGGATTACAGCAGGGAGCCAGCGGCTCAACTAATCCTGACAGACGTTTGCTTCTGCTTACTGGTTAGTACTTGATGGCCCTGGGTGATGATAAGACGGGCCTCAGTGTGTAACACAGGGACCACTGGTCCTAGGAAGGTAGATAGAGTGGCTATTTATAGCTTATCAGCAAGGTTTTATTTCCTCTTTGATGGCACCACCTGGCCTAAATGGGCAATGCAAATAAGGACTCCCTTATAATGACCTTACAAAATACTACTGTGTCCTGTAAAGTGACTGGGAGCTGTTGATGAAGAATCCTGCAGATATACTGTCTGAAACCCTGTGGTCTTCCTGTCAGGCACACAGCAGGTTGGTTCCCCTTCAGACGAAGGGCCCTTGTCAGAGGTCCCATTAACCAGGTCCCTGAGGTCATCCAGAACCAACAGAACCAGGACCAGAACCCAGTGCCACCAGTAAGACATACACATTCTCCCTGAGGGACCAGATATTGCTGTAATGAACAATGCATTTCCGTTTGTTAGTGTTTCTATGGTAGCGTGGCTTATACAGTTTGTTCCCTCAGGCAGAGGTCCTCGCAGGGGAAGAGGAGGCCAGGGTTGAGGCGGAGCTCGGGCCAGATGAAGCACACCCCCTGACTGCAGTACTGGTGCCTCCACACAGGGGGTCTATAGTTTGGACTGCCTGGATCTTCTTCAAAGCCTTCTTTGCCTCGCTCATCCCAGAGGCCCCGGCGATGGCTCACTAAATACTGGACTCCTCCAGCAGGGGGCACCACAGCAGACAACCTTCGACATCAGACCAGCTTCTCTGTCACTGCAAACTCCTCCTTGTTTGGTTCCTGGATGAATGCCTGGACATTTTGGGAGACACCCAGAGTGCTTGAAGACTCTTAAACATACAAAGCCAGCTATGGTGTGTTTTGGGGTGTGGCTGTACATTTTGGCACTTCCTGCCTTATGATAGTGACCAAATGGTTGTAAACACAATACCTTACAGTACATACACTTCTCTCTGCCATATGGTTGTATATACTGTAAATGATGATTAGAACTAAAACTGTAAATATGACTGCATTGTCTTTACACGGCACTTTACAAAAATGTATCTTATTATGCAAGCTTGCTTTCAGCTGGGTTTAATTCTAGGATGCTCATAATGCAATATGACAACAGACTTTGTATTGCTCTTGTTCATAATTGGATGTGCTTTATGGGGTTGTATATGTACAAGTATTGAATGTTCCTGTGGTTCTCACAGATGTGAATTGGAAGGCAGTGTTATCATAATGAGGTTTTAACTAATTGGAAAGGGGCAAGACCTAAACCCTGACTTATTGTAAACGGGGCAGGCTGTTGCGTTGGCCCAAGGCCAGACTATTTTTGCTATGTCCGTATGAACATTTGAAATAGAAACATGCATAATGAGCTCGCTCCCTTATTACACAGATGCGATAAATATGTATTGATTCCTTTGGGAATGCCTTTAACTGTACACATACACTAAGTGTAATTTCCCCCATGTATGTTGTAATTATGTTTTTGGTTTTATTTTGGTAAAATGACATGGATTCTACTGTATCAAGAATATTTTGTGAAAATATGCAATAATAGATGCAATAAATGTACCTATTTAAAAGGATTGTGTGTTTAGGTTTGATAGTTTTTTGGAGCTAGTGTCCACTAACCTACCAACCAAAATACTACACTATACATACGGGACTCCATTACTGTAATCTATTGCTGAATTAATGTACAGGATTGTATTACTGAAATTAATTTCAGAAATAGAATACTACACCATGCAAACGAGATTCAATTACTGATATTATTACACATTGACATTATGTTACCAGTCCTACACATTGACTCTATGTTACCAGTCCTACACATTGACACTATGTTTCCAGTCCTACACATTGACACTATGTTTCCAGTCCTACACATTGACATTATGTTACCTGTCCTACACATTGACTCTATGTTACCAGTCCTACACATTGACACTATGTTACCAGTCCTACACATTGACACTATGTTACCAGTCCTACACTTTGACATTGTTACCAGTCCTACACATTGACTCTATGTTACCAGTCCTACACATTGACACTATGTTACCAGTATTATACCTTGATACAATGTTATCAGGTTCTTGGTACAAGATGGTGGAGTTGCTCAGTAAAATACAAAGAAATGCAATTTTACAGGAGATTTGTGCCCCATTTATTATCCGGATATAAGAACAACTGGTCCATACATGAAGAGGTTTAACCACACTAGAATATATTGATATCAGTAGATTGTTTTATTGGGCCATTGTGTAATGATAGATCTGAATAACTGTTCATAAAATGACAAGTTGTATCCATTGGCAACACTGTTTTTGTTTAAACTATGCAAAAAGTGGACATGGAGCTCAAGCAGTGGAGTAAAACAGTAACAGTCAGGGAGGGAGACAAGGAGCCAGTGGAAACACTCTTGCTCCAACTCAACAGCTTTGGCTATCTAAAGGTCATTGACCTTTGAGATTTTTTTTTTTTTGCAACCAGCATTCTGTGAACAATTTGGGGGTTACTAGAGCACAAAACACTCCCTGTCCCTACCCCTCCCTGAGTTATCCCACTGGCTGGAGTTAGATAGTACATTTAGTCCTTAGAGACCTGCTCCACCTCAGCCAGTCCATTTACCATATGCCTACTGAGTTACTGGAAAGCAAATCATTATTTTCTTAGCATGTTCGAATGATCTATGTGTTCTCACTGGTAGTCATAAATTAAGCACAACTCCATCTATTTTCTTTCAAAAGATGTACAGGCAGATTGTGTGAAATGTGAGCTGTGGGTTTTCTCTATCTGATTCTAACTAGCTACAGAGAGACAGTTTTGTACGAGACGTTCTGAGACATTATAAAGCCAGTCAGTACATGTGTTGATTACGACCCCCATAACAACCCTAACACATATAAGTAAGTCCCTGGGGCCAGAAATGTCACCTCCCACTCAATGGCACCTCCCACTCAATGGCACCTCCCACTCAAACCTCCACTCCAGCCTGGTTCTTTCTCATTCCGAACCCCCTCAGGGACAGCGTAGTAAAGCCCCAACTCTACCCCCATCCTCCCAGTGGTCTCTGTTCCCTCCCTCTTTCTGTATAGGTCTGTGTTCAGCCTGCTCCCCAGAGCCAGGATCAGTTAGCTGAGACCTCCTGAAGACGTAATACACGGTTCTGAGGTTCCAGTTTGGGTGCATTGTTCATCGCTGGTGTGAGGAATAAGTGGACCATGATGCTACCTGTTTTGCTGCTGTTCCTGTTCCTGGTTGGGATGTCCCAACCCTGTCAAGACCCAGTCTCTGCCTACAGATTCACTGGGGCGGTCTGTAGGCTGACCTACCCTGCAGCGGTGGTCTGTGAGTATGGCTCAACTGTGTCTTTCTATAGGTGTTTCTTTCTCAAAAACCAATGCTTTCCAAGTTCCCTTTTAAATAGTGATGGTGTCTGTTCCGTTTGAGCTGCAGTACTGACTAATGTGACTTCTGTCGCCAGTAAACGAGAAGACCACCAAGGTGATTGAGGCTGCATTCCAGCACGCCAAATATCCGAGCGTTGATCGCGAGAAGTCCATTCTTTTTGTCGGAAGGGTGAAATATGGGCTCGCAAAGTGGGTGGACCTCTCTACCTCAGAACTCACCTGAGCTGCTGCACATCCTATTGGTTGTCAGCTTTTTACTCCTAGTCCATCACCTTGCATTAGCAAATAAACTCATAACACATGGTTGAATGAAAGCATGCATACCCTTTTATCAAAATTGTCAACTAATGGTTTGAAACTGTCAACTTTGTTGCCTGTGCTTTGCTGGTTTGCTATTTTAATTTGTCCATGAGGAACAAGCAATGATAAGGTATTCTCCTGAAGTCCTGAACTCCTCTCCCAGTTTAGAGATTCATAACTTGTCCATTGGGCGCAGTGAGTTTGAGTTGAAGGCGGGGGAAGGCATTGAGATGGCCATCTCCAACGTGTCTGCTGTTTTCAGGGGAACTATCAAGTATGGATATGGCAACTGGCTGTGAGTAACTCCATCAGTCACTGTAACCAACGTGAATGTTACAAAGCTGAAGGGACCTGGAGCAAAGCATCATTTGTTTTTGTAATGATTTGTAAAATAATTGTCTGTGAGGAGTTTTAACGTTATTTTGTGATTTAAACAAATGTCATGGTTACAACTCCGTTTCCAAAAAGATCGGGGTGCTGTGTAAAACGTAAATACAAACAGAATGCACTGATGTGCAAATCAATAAAAGCCTATATTCAATTGTAAATTGTACCCGTATCAAAAGTATATGCCGACTTTGAATTTGATGCCAGCGACATGTTTTAAAAGAAGTTGGGACAGAGGCAACAACAGACTGGAAAATGAGGAATATCACTCAACTAATTAGGACAAATTGCAACATTTCACCAACATGAATGGGTGTTAAAAGATCTTTCCAAAGAGGATGTGTCTTTCAGAAGGGAAGATGAGGAGGGCTCACCACTCAATGATAGACTGTACGGGCAAATTGTTATTTTGGGGAATCATTGACACCAAGTAATCTGGACTAAAGAGGGGAGGGACCACCAGACTTCTTCTCAGACCACTGTTTAAAAGCCAGCATCCATGATGGTATGGGGGTGAGTTAGTGCATTCATGATAGTATGGGGGTGAGTTAGTGCATCCATGATGGTATGGTAGTGAGTTACTGCATCCATGATGGTATGGGGGTGAGTTAGTGCATCCATGATGGTATGGGGGTGAGTTAGTGCACATGGTGACTTGCACATCAGTGAAGGAACCATTCATTATGAATGTGACGTGTGGTAAGGAGATGGATCAAGGTGCAGGAGTGGCTAAAACAGGTCTTTGATTAATGACCTAATGTACGAACAGTAATTCACAGTGATAAACCCAAATAGGCTGCTTGAGCGATAACACGCGACACACAAGACATTTACGCACACTGAACAGGGAAGAGGGGAAACACTTATACACAGGGTAATGAGGGGCAGGGGTGTGATTAGACAGGTGACGGTGATCTGGCCCGTGTTGCGTTCACAGGCCAGGGGACAAGGGGTGATGGGGAACGATGGGAGCTAAAAGGCAGGAGACGACGACCGCCGGACCCTGCCAGCACCATGAGGAGGAACGCCTCTGGATGGGGACGTGACAATTAATAACAATATATACAGGTTTCGGAGCAATATACGCTCTACAACATATCTTTTTCAGGGAAGGCCTTGCTAATTTCCGCAAGACAATATTAAACCACATTCGGCACCCATTACTACAGCATGGCTCCGCAGTTAAAGAGTCCAGGTGCATTATGGAATGAGAAAAAACCACAAAGGAGACCCAGAACTGTTAAGCAGCTAAAATTCCATATCAAGCCAAAATGGGAACATATTTTACTTTGAAACCTACAGCAGTTGATCTCCTTGTTATAAGACGAGGTGATGCAACACAGTAATAAACATGCCCCGGTTCCAAGTTTTTTGGAAACGTTGCAGGCATCAAATTGCATGTACATTTCTCAGTTTCATATGTTGTCTTTGTACTATTTTCAATAACATGTAGGGTTACTTGATTTGCACATCACTGCATTCTGTTTGTATTTGCAATTTACACAGCATCCAATCATTTTGATAAATGGGGTTGTATTTGGGTTGCTTTTAAAGCTTGTATATTGACCTTCAATTACTTTGTGGTGGTGACAATGTCATGTACATTTGTCTGCAGGGTCGACGTGGGACATTCCATCGATTTTGAAATTGAGTCTCAGATTGACCTTGGTATTAACCCCAAACTGTGTAAGTTAAGTCTCAGATTGACCTTGGTATTAACCCCAAACATGTGTAAGTTAAGTCTCAGATTGACCTTGGCATTACCCCAAACTCTGTAAATTAAGTCTCAGATTGACCTTGGCATTAACCCCAAACTCTGTAAATTAATTCTCAGCTTGACCTTGGTATTAACCCCAAACTCTGTAAATGTAATCTCAGATTGACCTTGGTATTAATTCCAAACTCTGTACCATGTCTTTCTTATTATTTCACTTTCATTCGTTCTTGTTCTTTCTTTCATTTTGAAATGTTCTAATACATAATCTGTTTCAAATCCTTATTGACGCAAGTATGACATTATATTATTTTTTGACTGTTCCAATTGCATTGATAACTAGGAGTTTGTGGTACATTGCTAATATACAACTGTCAAAGTAATTTGTCCAGACACTCTGCAATCCATTGTGTATAGAAACATAAATTAGTCATGGTATATTGGCGATATTAAACACCCCCTTGTGCGTTATTGCTTAGTTATTACCAGTGTTCTTGTCTCAGACTGTGGAAAGGGGAAAGTCGCTGCAGACACTTCAGACTGTTACCTCAACTTCCACAAGCTTCATCTACTGTTACAGGGAGACCGAGAGTGAGTGACAGTCCACCAACCTGGTATCTAGAAGTATTTTTTTGTCAATGGTCCTCTGAAGATTTAGAAATCAAATCTCAGCAGAAATCTACCCTATGCTTTATAATCTGTGTGTAGACCAGGCTGGCTGAAGAGGCTGTTCACAGACTTCATCACATTCACGGTGAAGCTGGTTATCAAAAGCCAGGTATGTGATTTTATGTGTTCGTGTGTAGTTAGACAGAGGACTCGCTGACAACTCTGCCCTCCGGTGGTTGGATGGGACTTCTAGTACTGAAACAAAGTTATTCATTGTTATTCATTGTTTCCTTAATTGCAGATATGTAAGGAGATCAATAATGTGGCAAACATAATGGCTGACTTCATACAGGAACAAGCTGGTATGCTCCAGGACCAACAGAGTTTATTCCATAATTCAATCCTGTCAGATATAAAGGTCTACCATTCCTATTGATTCCCACAGAACAAATACTTAGCGATGGTGGCATCAGCGTGAACGTTGGTGTAACTTCCTCTCCTGTCATCACATCAAATTACATCGAATCATATCACAAGGTACAAAAACTAAAGTAAATCATGTTGAGGATCCCTTTATATGGAACACATGCCTGGGAAATACTAACTGTCACTGTGAATGTTAGAGAATCTCTGGGCATGCTTTCAACTGTCGTTCTGTTGCCTTCCTCTTGCTGCCCAGGGTCTGACCAAATACAACAACATCACAGCCGTAATCAATGCGTCCGTTTTCGACCCCAGACAGCTGTCAGAGGACCGCATGCTGTACTTCTGGCTTTCTGACGAGCTCTTCAACGGCCTGATTACAGCCGCCCACCAAGACGGACGGTTTTCCCTCAACATCTCTGGCCAGGAGCTCAGAGTAAGGTGTTCAGGCTAGTGGAAGTCATGACAACCAATCCAATACAACACTGTGTGTTATCAGTATTTTTTATTTTTTACCAGGAAATAAAAGACCTTGTTTGCAAGATATGTGGCCAAGAAGGCCATTAAAGAATTAAAACCTACAACAATTTAGTAGAACAACATGATCCAGCCTAAAGAAAGCATTTACACTCCTGTAATCTTTCATATTCAGTTGTACATTTATACAGTGGCACTAACACATCAACATGGGTTGTAGACTGTTCTATGCCCGTGGTGCACAGTAGGGGAATGCAGTCTCGCCTAACACTTCCATTGTCCTGGGGTCTCTGAGTGGCAACCACCTAGCAGAGTCCCATCTTTGTAAGACCGAGGAGGCTGCATGCATATACAATAAGTCACCATAATTAATTACAAAAAGAATATTGGCATTAACACACTTCTGTCAAGCTTTATAACAGAAATGAAAACCCAATTTTTATTTGAACTTCCCGATTATATTATTCTTATGAACCCTTTACATACAGTGCCAACGAGTAAGCAAAGCTGGTGATGTACTGCTTGTTCATTACACGCTGAATTATTTAACATGGTCAGCTTTTTTTCAGGAACTGTTCACGACCGATTTGTCCACGCCAGCGCCAGAGTTCCTAAGTCAGGTATTGTGACAATTCTCACAAAGACAAGTACATGCAAAATCAGCTCCACAGACCAGTTGATTTACAGGCCTGGAAAAAAGGCCTTAAATCTAAATCAAAGTGTTTCTGACAGTTTTGTAATTCTTGCATTCAAAATGTGTTCATGTATGTGTGAATTGTGTTAGTTTCTTTCATCTGCGGAACCGGTCCTGAAGGTGTGGAGTGTGTCAGTGCCTCTCTTCTGGACGACCCCACTGGGTTCTTTTGTCAGAGCTGTGGTTGCTGTGGAGATGACTAGCAGAGCAGAGGATATTCAAGGACTTTACTTTGAGACGGTCAGACAATCAACCACATACATTGAATGATAACACAACATCAGACAATCAACCACATACATTGAATGATAACACAACATCAGACAATCAGCCACATTCATTGAATGATAAAACAACATCAGACAATCAACCACATTCATTGAATGATAACACAACATCAGACAATCAACCACATTCATTGAATGATAACACCACATTCGACAGGCCCGTGCTGCTCCAATAAGTAGCTGAATGTGGTTTTCTATGTCCAGGAGGTGGCTGTTAATGCGGTGGCTTCATATGCTGAGAAGAAACTGTCCCTAAACACGATGGTGTCACAGTAAGTCTATGTAAATGCCTTGTAAATCTTGTTGTGAACATGTACATTATTGTGGTGGATTCACTTCAATAACAAAAATAGTGACTAACTGCTCTCATCTTTGAAGATGAAATGGCAGTTCACTATTCAGTACCTGACACCGTTGCCTACATCTATATTGAAAGTGCAAAACTTTGCTTTTTCCCACAAAAGAATTTCCATAATTAAGGAATCAATGTCAACCGACACATTGCAGGTGAGAATTAAGAAGGTGAATTACTATGAAAGAGAGCTCTGTTGTTGGTAGATTATCTTTTGATTTCACTGATTTTTTTTGCTCTCCAGGTGATTGATGGCCACACTGAATATCTGAAAGAGGCGTTGGTTAAAATAGGTGTCCCTAAAGTAACATCTGGTGAGGATGGCTCTATTCTCACCCCATATTGAATTAAGACGTATATTAAGTGTGTTGTTGTGAACAAATTGTTTCTCTTTTTGATATGTTCTTAGAACTAGAACCAGGTTTGACTTCGCTCTTGGACAAACAGGGTGTCAATCTGTTTGATATCATCAGGCCTCAGGTTATTTCTCAAGATGTAAGTGTTTAACATGTTTACTCCAATGTTTCTTTATTATGCCTAATGAACTTAAATACTCAATCTATAGGTAACTATATACATGGTAGAAATTGTTATAACTCATTACAATCTCTGAACACAACAAAAATTATACAGTGCAGTAAAACCCATTATACAATACTAATTAAAGTCTGTCTTTAGGGTTTTGTGATTATCCAGACAGACTTTGGCTTTCCTCATCATCTGCTTGTGGAATTCCTCCGTAAGACTCTGAAATGATTGTGATACTAAACTGGTGGGCATGCGATGCCTTTATAAATAAGATGATTTGTATTTGTATACAGTAACCAAAGAGCTGAATGTGACCATGGTAGTAGGGTAATTCCGCTCATGTCTTGTTACTGGATCTGCAATGTTTATTCGTTTGCACAGAACAGGTTGAACCAGTTCCTCACTGTTATACTACCAAGTTTTCATTTGCCCTCTGCCAACACAACCATCCTAATGAAGATGGTTTCAGGAAATATGAATTAGCTTGTTCTGTCTTGGCATGTCCCAACAAAATGTACAAAAGTTTAGAACTGTTGATGGTCTCCAAATTGTGATAGTTCATGGTTTTGAGGCTTTATCAAATGACGTGGGGGATGTTCAAGCCAATACAAATGTTTAACTGATTCTAGTGGGAACACTAAATAGAAAGACAATTTGGGTGGGGTGTAGGTGGAGATTTGTCTTCAAGAAATGTTATCATCTGTTTCATTTGTCAAGATTCATATTTTGCCAACATACAGAACCTTTGGAAAGTATTTAGACCCCTTAACTTTCTAATTTTTTTTCATGTTTTATCAATCTCTGTCTCCATCAACATTGTCATCTATAACCAAAATTCTGCTAAACTTGACGTTTATCAATACTAACATTAGCCAGTGTACTGAACTAACATTTCCTCTAAATACTGCTAACAAAAATTGTTTTGAATACAATGTATGCAAATGCTTTTGTTTAATACTTTTTACCAGCTCAATCAGATTTATTCAGGAGGCCTTCAACAAAGTATTCAGCTCATTATTTAAAATGTTGTGTAAACTAAATTTTTAAGGTAAATGAAGGTATGCATTTAGGTAAACATTTATGGATCTTCATGACAGCATCATTCAAACATGGATTTATAGAACATTGCAACAATAAATAAAATTGAGTTTAAATACAATGCTGTACTATGGGGAGGAATGGTCAAACTCTATATCTCAATAAACAGATATGCACAACCCTTTCCAACATAAAAAACATTTGATCTTCCCCTTGTTTTCAATATTTCCAAAACCATCCACGTCTACATATTACTACCACAGAAAACATTTGGAAGTGAGCGAACCTCATGAAACCAACGTCAAAGTGCTACTGCTAACCTAGTAGCTTTCTCCACCAGCCCAAACTGTGATCCCCTGCTTCACAACACACTGAACTGCCTTTCTTGATCAATCATTCACATTTATTTTATTATAAATACAGTTTATGTATACAACAGCAGTAGTTACAAAGTGGTTATTCAAATACCCAGAAGAGCATGCAACCACAAGTGACCGAGGGATAGGAGCTAGAGGAAAACTCCTACCTCGATTCGGAACCTAAGAACAGAGCCTAGAGAGGAACCCGACACACACACACACACACACAAGCATGGTAAAGCATGGTAAAGATTGTTTGATATTTGACTAATATTCATACATACAAAGCTCAATAGCTTGCAAAGAAAATGAAGATACAAATCTTTGTCATATATACAATCAGCTATTGTAATTCTAAACTGTAAATTATGTTTTAATATGTGTTCATATGCAATATAATCACATCAATATTATCCATATAAAAGTCTAGCAATCTATAAAGAACAGCCAATTCCTCTTTCATTCTGAAAAGTTTAAATTAGGTTTGAGAGTTACAGGTGATGTAGTCAAAGAGGGAATTGAAAATGTTGATGATGCACTTTGTTGGCGCTCCCTTGCGACGTGCGTTGGTTTTTTTGCGGACAAACTACAATGTCGCCATGAATGTCTCTTGCCAAACAAGGGTCGGAATTAAGAAAACGAAACCTGTGCATTGTTGTACAAATCATTTCTTTCATCAAGTGACTAACCCGGGGTCCTAGTTACATTTTTGTGTGAGCTATTGAGCTTTAAATGTCTGTTAAATTTCGAACGTCATCTTTACGGCGTCCACAGCAAAGAGGTAAATTAAGGTCACCTAGGTTCCAAAATACAAAACGAAAGTAAAAGTATTTTCAATGGGATAAGTTTCACTACTTTATTGGTTTTGGGGGATGCAGCCGCTAAAGAAATTGTGTAAGTGGCGGTCTTATTACAAATATTATTAATTTAAAAAAATGCTTTTTGCTTTTGGTGTAGATCTAGGGCTATACTTTACTTAGCATAAATTCAAATGACGCGCGGAGAACATCAAAGCTTTGTTTGACGACTCTTGTGTTCTGCACCAATGCTATGAACTACGCACTTTATTTAAGCTTTATTAAAACAGAGAAATAAGCTAAGACCAGGGTCTCTTTTCTCACTGATCATTATTAAAACAATAAAAACAGCTTCTTCAAGAGGGAAAGCCATAGCCTATAGCACTGTTTTCAGCATAAAATGAAATGCACAATTTAAGTCAAAGCACTTACTCTAGCCCAAGAACAACAGAAATTTAGCACTGGGAACATTGATGTTTATTCTAATGATTGCCTGCCTAAAATAATGGCCTAGAGGAAACCCCCCATCTCCACGTTACTCATCGAGATTCGAGAAAGGACTGTTTCAGTTTAGGAGTTACAAATCAACCGTTTGGTAGAATAATTGTAGATGTTGTACGGTGCATCCGGAAAGTATTAACAGCGCTTCACTTTTTCTACATTTTGTTATGTTACAGCCGTGTTCCAAAATGTATTACATTCATTATTTCCATCAAAAGTCTACACACAATACCACATAATGATAATGTGAAAACTTATTTTTAGAAATGTTTGCAAATCAGTTAAAAACTAAAGAATCACATGTATATAAGTATTCACAGCCTTTGGCATGACACTCAAAATTGAGCTCAGGTGCATCCTATTTCCACTGATCATCCTTGAGATGTTTCTACAAATTGATTGGAGTCCACCTATAGTATGTTCAGTTGATTGGATATTATTTGGAAATACACACTCCTGTCTATATAAGGTCCCACAGTTGACAATGCAGGTCAGAGCACAAACCAAGCCATGAAGTCCAAGGAATTATCTGTAGACCTCAGAGACAGGATTGTATCGAGGCACAGGCACTGGCCCATACCATCCCTACAATGAAGCATGGTGTTGGCAGCATCATGCTGTGGGGATGTTTTTCAGTAGCAGGAACTGGGAGACTAGTCAGGATCAAGGGAAAGATGAATGCGGCAATGTACAGAGACATCCTTGATGGAAACTTGCTCCAGAGCGCAATGGACCTCAGAATGGGGCGAAGGTTCATCTTCCAACCGGACAACAACCCTAAGCACACAGCCAAGATAACAAAGGTGTGACTTCAGGACAGCTATGTGAATGTCCTTGAGTGACTTAGCCAGAGCCCAGACTTGAAACTGTTTGAACATCTCAAGAGAGATCTTAAAATGGCTGTGCATCGACGCTCCCCATCAATCCTGATGGAGCTTCAGAGCTCCTGCAAAGAAGAATGGGAGAAACTACCCAAAAATAGGTGTGCCGAGCTTGTATCATTATACTCAAAAATACTTGAGGTTGTAATCGCTGCCAAAGGTGCTTCAACAAAGTATTGAGCAAAGGCTGTAAATACTTATGTTCATGTTTATAACTAACGTATTTCATTTGTTAGCAAAATTAGGTAAATTGAGAATGCCACACATTTCATATTGCAGACTATTTTTGAAAGTTGAAAGCAATACATTTACTGTTATTCGTGACCAAAACAAATAGTAAATAAATATTTTATTTATAATTTATTACAATTGTAATCCGGTTCCAGTAATGTTTTAATTAATATAAAAATGTGACATATGCTGTGCAGATGGCTATGGAAGATGTAGAGGAGGAAGATGTCCAGAATGTATTGACACAGGAGATTCCTGAGCTGACAGACATTCTGAGCAATCAAGAAGATGACTTTCTCACCAAACTCTTTGGAATAATCGAGAGAAAAGTGCTTGAGCAGCTATTGCATCTTGCTAGCCACAAAGATCGCATGAAGGGGTTGCTGGATTACTTCAGGGTTGCAGAACCAACTATTTGCAGACGATTCCTACAAATGGTCTGCATGAACTACAACATGCCAATGCGTCTGGAATCTCGACTGATGTCTGTGGCCGGACCGGTGACTGGTAAGTATTGGCCCTCAGATAATTCAATATTTCAGTGGATTAAGTTACACTGCTTTTTGGAAGTTTAATTTCTTTGATCATCAGATGATCCCTGGCCTACATCAGAAAGTGAACCCCCATCCCACAGTGATCCAGGTAATTTAACAGTCATCACATGTTGGACTGCGATAAAGAGATTTTCAGATTCACACATTCACACTTTTGTCTACACACTTTTGAATACTATGATTACTTAATAGATTCATTAGTACCTTCATTATATGGATATGTGAAATACAAAACATACTCTATATCCCGGACAAGATTATGTCAACAGGCCGGCAAACCGGAGTAGTTAGGGGCCACAGGTAAAGGTCCTCAAAACCATTCATGAATCAGTTGGCAGCTTATTACTTGAAATGGCTCTGTCAAAAGTAAAGATATTCATTTCAAATGGCATCGCTATATTCTACTCTACATTATGTACGAGCTTTTGCACCAGATAAGAATTATTTTACATATTCACATCAAATTCACACAACATATTCATCATCAGTATCACATCAATGTGGTATTACATTGTTGTAAATACAGTTGTTAATATTTATTTACATTGCAGTTGTAAACATAATGGAAAGTGATACCTACATTATCTATGAACCAGTTTGGCAAAAGAAAGTGTTAGCTATCATGGCAATTTTCTATGTCTAGGATTATAATTTAGGCTGGTAAGAAAGAAAATGTCTTTAGCACAACAGTTTATTAAAGATTCACTTGCAAGGAGAGTCTGGTCCCCATCACCCAGAGTGACAGGGAAGCATCTCTGCCAACTCCAGAGTTACATACATTCTTATACACTCAGGTTATTTGCATATCCATTTGGTATAACCCAATCTAGGGGTGTGTCAAAACAATGTTCCCTTCCTGACCCCAACCTGTTCTCCCCCTATTCTGTGTCTATCCAGGGGCCCCAATAGCCCCCACATAGGGTGGAAGTATCACCCCCTCATGGCCTGATTCCTATAGATCAATGAACAGTGAAGTGATAAGGAGAAAAGATGGGCACAGTGTGTTTACAGGATTTAGCATACAGATGGTGTCACCAACAAACAGACCAGATCCTCTCACCTAACTTTATGACCTCAACATTCCTTTGCTCTCTCAATGCCACAACAAAGTTGGACTTGTAAGACAGTGTATAATCAATTAATACATCCAATTGTTAATATTTCCACAACAATCCACCCCTTAAGATTAACCATATCATCCTGTTAACTCTTATCCAATATTACTCACAAACAGTTGAACATCAATTCTATGAGCTTCTAGATGTGACAAACAGAACAACATGAAATCCTTGCCACAATAGTTATGGACTGTGAGCAAAACTGAGATGTCTTGATCTTTATTAACGTGCATCTGGACCATCTCGTGTGTCGTACTCTTAGTAACACTTATCTTTATTAAACAATAACATATAGACATTAGCATACAACAATCAAACAAAATGCAAAACCAGCTATGCTGTAGTCAACAATATGCATTTCGCCGAATCCTCTGATGCTGTCTCAGAGCCCTCTTGTAGTGCATGGCGTGGATCCAGATTCCTCTCTCAGATACTTTGTCAGCACACTGTGTGTGATTTGTAGAATCTGGTATGGACTCAACCAGGGTGGTTCACTCCAGTCTCGTAGATGGGGCAGCTCACACACTCCTCACTGCAGAGTAGACAGGGCAGCTCACAGCTGGGTCTCCTGTAGAATCTAGTAGTCTCCTCCATATAGGATCCGATGATCCATACCTGCCATGTCCTTCAAGCAGAATTCAGATTCTGGGCTCTAAACAATATCAGTCCTGGTCACTGACCGCTTCCAAGTGTCCAGTACCTATCAGTGAATCCTTTTCAAAAGATTAGTTGCTGTTGCACAGTACACAGTAATCCTCCAAAAGTGTCCATTAAATTTGTTTGGTTATCGTTAACATGTTGGAACAGAGACATATCTAACAAAACACAACCAATGAATATCTTATCTCTTTCTACCTCAGTTTTTTAACTCCAAAGGAACAGTTGTAAAGAAAATAATTGTCACGGTCGTGGTGTGGAGTCAAACCAAATGCAGACATTGTTGATTAAACAAAAGGTGTATTTAATCCAAAACAAACAAGTACAAACTACACGAAACTGTCAACGGAAATGAAAGGGTTAACTAACATATAACGAAGTACAAACAACGTGTAGCGGGGGCCCCGCAGGGGGCGGCAGCAGCTCGTCCGGGGGAGGCAGCGGCGGCGGCTCCGCAGGGGGCGGCGTCTCAGCTGGGCCTGTCAGGGGCGGCCTCTCAGCTGGGCACTGCAACGGCGGCATCTCAGCTGGGCACTGCAACGGCGGCGTCTCAGCCGTTTGTACATGAAATCGATACATTCGCGGTTGTGTAATGGATTGGTCTCACTGGTAGATGCGTCCTGGCCTGCCCCCTCCTAACCCTCCACCTGGCGATTCTCGTTTCGCCGTGAGCCTCCTATAGTTTTTCACCGTAGAACGATAGTTACCGGGAATGTAACTCCAGTTATATGAGTGGAGCTCCGCCCCCTAGAGGGCGTTAGCTTCTAGTGGTTTACCCTCGCCGCATAGCGGCCACACTGAGAAATTCATGCACTTACCTTGGCTCAGCCAATCGGGGCAAGCCTGCCCCCAATATATAGCTGAGCTCACCCTCTGCTCAGCCTCCCGATATAATTCTTCTGCGAGATTGAACGGGGCCGGCAGGGCATCAAGTCTAGGGGGCTCCGCTCCACTCATATAATCGGAGTTACATTCCCGGTAACTATCGTTATATGTCGTGGAGCTCCGCCCCCTAGAGGGCGTTAGCTCCTAGTGGTTTACGGCGGAGCAACGCGAGCCAAAAATGTACTCCCTGCCGGTCCCAATGAAGGGACCACGCAGTGACATCCATAGGTGGACCACTCTCTCTAGCATAAGGAGAGTGGTTTCCCCTGCCCAAGCGCACCTACACATCCCCAAACTGTTAAAAATAGGAAGAGGGAGATAAGCGGGGGCTGTCGTGCTCATAGAGCCTGACAGTACAGAACGAACTAAAACAGTGAGACCATGGCGACACAAAAAAGGCACCACAATGGGAGCGAACCTGGGTCCCCTGTTCTAATGCAGGAATCAATCCCGCTGAACCAAGCGAGACGTATCTGCAATACGAACAATGTCCACAACGCTGCCTCACAAATATCCTCGACTCTGACCCCCCCAAATGGGCAAAGGACGCAGCAACCCTGCGCGTAGAGTGCGCTCTAAGACCCTCCCGGGCTTGCGCACCCACTGACTCATAAGCCGAAGCGATACATTCGCACACAGCCAGTGAGACAACTGCTGTTTGGACATACCGAGCGACCTCTCGCCGTGGCACACAAACAGCTGTGGGGAAGACCGGACCCTCTTCGTGCGTTCCACGTAATGTGCCAGCGGGCGAACGGGACACAGAAGGTGCCATCTCACCTCCTCAGCTTCTTCATGCGGTGGAAGACAAAAAGGCATACAGTTTGATCACCCGAGATCTAAAAGAGCACGTAATGAACTTAGGCATAAATGTGGGGTTCGGCCGCAACGCTTAATCACCATTGATAGTCAAGCAATCCGAGCTAGTAGATAAAACGCACAGATCACACACTCGTTTGGCAGTGCACGGCGCCATAAGCATTGCTGTCTTGAGTGACAGAGACTTCAAAGAAGCCTGTGTCAGTGGTTCAAATGGTGGCTCACAGAGCGCCGTCAGGACCATAGACAGCTCCCATTTAGGCACGCCAACCTTGACCACAGGGCGGCGCGTGCCCGCAAGGAAACGCTTTCCCAGGGGATGACAGACCTTTTCCCAAAACCCTCATGACACGCAGAGATCGCTGACCCGTAACCTTTGACGGTATAGGAAGATCTCTGCATATCAAAAAGATATTGTAAAAAAGAAAGTATATTTTACACCGGGCAACAGACTACAATAGACCCGTCGCATTAACGCTCGAACATAGCCCACCTGTTAGTGTTGATTTTAGAGCTAGAGTTGGCCCTCGCCCTTTGCATCTGTATCAACTCCGGATACCAGACCGCTGTCGGGCGGTCCGGAGCTATCAGAATTACGGACAAACAATCCACCTTCACTCGCACCAACAGACGCGATGCATGTCTGTGGAGGGAAAGCGTAAAGCAATCCCGTCGGCCATGGATGGTGAGCGAACGCATCCATCTCGAGGGGCGCATAGTCCGGGAGTCTTTCTCTCGAGGACTCTCGAGGACCGCCCTTTAATGTTTATTTCACGAAGTCACTGCTCATAACCAGAGGAACCAAGTCGTTCCGGCTATAGAATAGCCGGTGTGACTGCGGTAACCAATGGAGTTTCTAAACTATCCCCGACGGAGGGGGAGCAACGAGAGGGAAGCAAACATGAACTCAGACCTCGAAGCTTTTGGTCGAATAGACAATAGCTCCACAGAGACAGAGTAAAGATCGACTTTATCTTTATTGACAGAAAACCAAGGGGCAAGCCGGCCCCTTGCCACACATCTGGAATTATCATAGAAAAATCCTGAAGAGGCAAAGATCAGCGGAGCTCTCTCTGCATCCCTCAAGATGTGGTCATCATCGTGCGCCTGGAAAAAGGGCGGGCTTTTTAACCCAGCTAGCCTTTAGCACGGGAGGGAGTGATCCGCAGAGCTTGCTCCACAGAGGGCCTCACAAAGCGTAGCACTTCGTGTCTCACTACGACCCTAGTAAGGGAAAGTAGGATTTGGCAAGCCTTTTGACGACGTCCTCTCTTTGTGTCACGTCGGAAAAAAACCCACGCCACGCACCTGTGAAGAAGGGGTGAGGAAGTATGAGTTTATGGGTCCAAGGGAGAACGCCCGAAGGAACATCCCCCCTCTCCCCCCCGTCAACGTCTGATTCAACGCCCCCGAAGAGGAAGAAGGATCACGTTCCAGTAACAAAAAATCATATTTTCTTGATGACGCCGGTTAAAACAATAATCGGCGACGTGGTTCATAAAGTGCTAAAGATCTCAGAAGTGTTCAGTCGAGCTGAAGAAAAAACGGAGACTGAGCTGAGGGTCCGGTCAGCTATATATTGGGGGCAGGCATGCCCCGATTGGCTGAGCCAAGGTAAGTGCATGAATTTCTCAGTGTGGCCGCTACGTGGCGAAGGTAAACCACTAGGAGCTAACGCCCTCGAGGGGGCAGAGCTCCACGACATATAACCGGCAGAGTCGAAAATCGACACGCTCGTCGGGCCATCTCCCAGCCGGGTAAAAGGACAGTCACGTACTCAATGTCCAAACGAAACATAACACAAAGTCAGTGGCTAGCATAGCCCATCCCTCAACCGCGCGGCTGTCTTTGGTCGTAGCGTCTTCCAAACATCAACTGTGCCTTCAGAAAGTAACGTAGGCGGAGGATCCTGCTTAACCCGCAGCAACACCACGTCCATAATAAGAGAGTCCAGGCCACAAAAGAAAACAGAGTGACAGAGTGGAAACTTTTTAATATTAGCTAAAAATCGTCTGGCTCTAGCCCAAAGAAAGTTTCATCAGCTTGGGTGTAGGCAAATGTGGGAATCTGAAACTTTTCAACTGTTATGTCTGTGAGGATTGTAATATATAATTTATTTTTGAGTATTATTATTTGCAGAAAATATGTAGAAAAATAACTACATCTATACAAATGTAGACTATGTTACATCAACAGGAAAAAAACAGTATGCATATTAATATCTAGTGAGAAGAATATCTTATATACATTGCGACTTGTGCGTTTCTGGAATTTTCCCAATACATTGCCATTTTGTTTTCTTCTCAGAAGCAATGGAAAACAACAGTTATACCCTGGTTGAAGAGAATATGCCATCTCAAGAGATCTGTGTAAAACGCCCACGAATGGGTAAAGACATATATTTAAATGAAGCAGATTTTTGCAGTAATCTCAATATCTCAATTACATTTGCCATGAGGTTTGAATTTGAAAAGACTTGCATAGTATGTGAACTAATACTTCATTAATGTGTTTTAATGTAATGTATTTAAATTGGTACAAAATATAAATATAGCAAGCCAAGTAAGAAAGAGTCTCAGAATGTTTTTTAGTCAAGTAGCTGTTCAGGTCACTGTGTATTTTATTACATGCTCTTTCTATCCCAGATCATGTGGAAAGCTACAAGGCTTCTGTGAGTAGATGTTTACTGCAGAAGTGGGAGAAGGTAAGGCAAGGTGCAGTAAAGGAGGTTCGTCTGGACGAGGCATGGGTTAGTCTGCGCCACAGAAATCCTTTAAGACCCAGAGACAGGGCCGATAGAAGTCCCTCTGAGACTCAGGAGAGGGGCGAGGACGGGGCAGTGGAGGACAAGGTGACGGTTGAATCTCTCCTGCATTCAGCGCCTCAGATCACACTGCTGTTGGGCCAGGCTGGCTCAGGGAAGACACTGCTGATGAACTGCCTTGGTCAGCGCTGGGCTCAGGGTGCCTTCCCCTCCTGTCAACTATTGTTCCTGCTAGAGTTCCGCCAGCTCAATCTTGTAGTTCAACCACTGTCTCTGAGAGAGCTACTCTTTCGCTGCTTTCTTCCACCCGAGGGTGGCGAGGAGGAGGGTGTTGCTGTGATTGACTTTATTCTTGACAACCCGGAGAAAATATTCTTCATCTTCGATGGTTATGATGAGTTTCATACAAAAATTCCCCACTTAAAGACGCCGACCAGTTTGTTTGACCCACTGTGCCCCGTCCCCATGGCAGAGTTGATTTCTGGGCTTTGCGGCGGCAGGGTCCTCCCAGGATGCACCCTGTTGATTACCTGCAGGCCTCGTGATGTAACAGACCTGGAGAAATTAAGTGACTATTTCCGCATTGGATGGCTGCTAGGTTTCAACCCAAGTAATGTGAAAGAATATGCTGAACAGTATTTTCAGGACAAGGGTGAGGATCTGAAGGAGAAGGCTGTGGGTCACCTCATGTCCAGCCACCAGCTTCTCACCATGTCTTACCTGCCTGCTCTCTGTCATATCTGCTGTGTGTGTTTGGACCACATGTTCTCTGGTGGCATGTCCCAGACACAGGCTTTGCCAACCACCCTCACCCAGGTCTACCTCCAGATCCTCTGTGCCTATCTGAGCCAATGCCCAGGGAGTGTTTCACCCCTGCTGGAGACACACTGGGCAGAGGTGACAGAGCTGAGCCAACTGGCCATGAGGGGACTGGAGGACAGCCGGATTGTGTTTCTCTCTGAAGAGATTCCGACAAGCTTGTTGGACTTTGGCACTAAGGCTGGTCTTCTCTCAATGGTGGACCTGACCCAGGAGAATGGATCAAAAGGCCAGGGCTACGTATTCATGCACCTCACCATGCAAGAGTTTCTGGCCGCGCTACATATAATGACCAGCAAGGACATCACAGAGGCCGTCCTCAGGAAGAAGTTCAACCTCAAGACCCGCTGGACCACAAAATCAGACCCCAAGACTGTGTTCACTGATTCTCTCCACCTGTATTTGTGTGGGTTTGCCGCCCCAGCCTGTTCTTCCTACTTACTCCAACTTATTAGGGGAGTGGGGGCAGCAGGGTGGGTGAACAAACGCCAGGCATTAGTCCTGAAATTACTCCGGGGCTTGGCGGTGAGCACCACCCTGACTGGGCCAAAGTTATTGGAGCTATGCCGCTGTGTCCAGGAGACTCAGGATTACCAGCTGGCCAAGGAGGTGGTGGGTTCGCGACCCTGCTTTGAGCTGAGAAACATCTGGCTAAACCCTGTGGATCTGGATGCTGTGGCCTTTGTTGTGTCGTCTGCTGGAATAGGCTTTGGGCTAGACTTTGGAGCCTGTTCTATGGAACCAGAATGTCTTGAAATTCTACCCAGCTGCCAGCACATTGACTACCTAATGTGAGTTCATCGTTAAATTAAGAATTGTGTACTAAACAAGAAAAATCCTGCATGATATAATGTTTTCTTTTTCACCTCAATCCCTCAGTTTTCGTAGTCGCAAGTATGATGACAAATTTGCAGATAAACTGGCATGCATCCTTCCTAGACTAACAACCATGAAAAGATTTGAGTGAGTTCACTGAGTTGTTCTTTTTTTAATCAATCAACGTTTAGCATTTAGTTTATTTTTGGATGTGGATGCAATTGCGAAACATCAAATAATTTAATAGGAAAAACCTGCTGTTCCTCCCCAGATTTATTTGTGGTAACCTTACTGATGTGGGAGCTGCCAAACTTGCCAAGGCCCTGAGAAGATGTCCACAGATCCAACAGCTAAAGTAAATAATACACATGCAAACTAAGGATTGCATGTGTATTAGATTTATGAAAAAACAATTATTCATTGAACTAAAAATAATAATTGTGCTAGTTATGTAAATCGAATGCCACCAAACTCTAGTGGCTGCAAAATGGAGTTGTATTAATTAGTGCTTTTTGTTTAGTACCTACCAATTTGGTTCTGGTATTTTTGGGCTTAAGTTATGCATAATACATCATTATAATTACATAATAATACAGAATTATAAATATTAATACTAGAAAATGTACAAGTGTCTGAGTCCAGTGTCCAGCTGTGTACTGGCTGTAAATTAACACAGATAATCTACCAGTACTTAGCTGGGCATCTTCTAAATACAAAAACAATGATATGTCCCGCTAGCTAGCTACCTATCTCCCATATAAAAAGACTGAATAGCTGACAAAAAGGTAGCAAAATTACTTCAGCCTTACCTTTGACAAAGTAAGTCATATGGTTGAAGTCAGTGCCATTTCATTGTCACTGCATAAACATTACTGTAGCTAGCTAGCATTACCTGCAAACTTCAGATCCGGCAGCCATTTGCAAGGCCTCATTCTGGAAAGTTTGCTTACGTAAGATACTAGGCAACCGGCGTTCAGTGTGGCTAGCTACCCCTCGTCTAGTGTGGCTATGTTCTTTGCCTCCAAAACTTGAATATCTCCTAAACATTGCACCAAAACTTTACACAAAACAATAGCAACGCAATCGGAAACGAGACCTACATTTTGATACCTGTCATGTCTAGTGCCAGAACTGTAGGAGGAGTTAGGGTGGCTATAATAATAAATAAATAAATATGTGAGGTTACAGTCATAGCTAAAAGTCATAACTTAATTACTGATTACGACCCTATTTCTGGTAGATATGCCTTTAGAAACATAAGGTTTTCTTCGGTTTCATAACACCAGAGTGGACCGGAGTGGACAGGATATGGCTGTAAATGAGATGTAGAGAATAACTACCATTAATGAATAACTACCATTTTTACATAGAAGATCATGCACAACCTTCCTGTTAAAGGTCATATTAAGAAAGTAAACGTGTATCATTTAATATATCTCTTTACACAATGGGGTTAAAAAAGGTCAATATATCATAACAATTCAACTGCAAATAACCTTGGTAAAATCTACAGTACCACATTAGCCATAAACATGTAATCAGTCTGTTTAAACAGATTTGGCATTGTAGAAATACACATGTATAAAGTGATATTGTTGGATATCTGACAGTTTCAGTGACAACAGCCTAACAGACAAAGGGGTCAGGGAAATTGCAGACATCTTTCCAACATTGCCTGATCTAACAGCAGTCATGTGAGTCTTGTGTTTCCTTTATTTTTTATTTGTGTAACATCTGAGCAAAATGTTTCTATTACAGATGTATCTACGTTTGTATTTTTACTTTAAAGGTTGGGAAGGAATGACCTGGCTCTGGAGAGCATCTTCAGTCTCTTAGAGAAGATGACTTCCTGCACTTCCATCCAGGGTCTATATGCAGAGTAAGTTCTGACAATAGACACTTCCTGTTCACAAACTGAATTTCTAGCTGTAATTATACAAACTTGATCTAAAAAAGGAAACAAATACTGGTTATTTTGGAAACCGCTTTTCTCACTCTTTGCAGTGGCGTGAAGGACTTCAATGTCCTGTTTTCCTCAAGCTCAGGCTTAAAATGGTAAAAATAATTTACATTTAATAATTTACAGTTCCATTTGAATTTTGTGTTGGCATGTTATGCGTTATTGAAAAAGAAAGTGGTGAAAGAGAGGAGAAACAATTTCTGATATAGCCGTAGGTCTATGGACTCAAACGCACATTCTTAAACTATTGGACCATTGCCTTTTTAATGTTTGACATAGCAACCGGCCAATGACAGTGCCTTTACTTTGTTGCGATAATGTTTCTTTTGTTAAATTGTTTTTTTAATGCTACATTGAGGGTAATGTTCTGTACTATATCAATCATTGTCTTTCTATCTTTCACTTTCTGTTTCTCTTAAGTTCTAAAACTGGCCTGACTGTCAGGTAAAGAACTACATTAAAAACAGCATACATACTTAAAAAATACTAATTCCAAATATAGTCAATACAATACTCTAATACGTTGCTGTTGCCTTCCTTTGACATTATGTTATTCAGCCTGTTGAACTGCAGATTCACTACTGACCAGATGAACAGACTGTGTCAGTTGCTTTCAAGATATCCTGTCCTCTCTGTACTGGAGTAAGTGGGTAACATATACCTAAGAAAAGTGTCCTTGAGTAAGCAAATCAGACAGTGGCAAAATACATTGGCAAGTGGCATGAACTTAATAAGTTGATAGGTGGCAAATGAAATCCATTTTGATTTCACATTGTTACACATTGAAATGTGGGAAAGTCTCACTGTATGTAATATGTCGTATATATCGTATATATTGTGTCCACAGTCTGTCAGGAAGCCACATGAAAGCTGATACCCTCAAGGCCCTGACAGACTCTCTACACAAGCTGAACATCTCCAAACACATTCTGTAAGACAGCTCATTCACTTCAAGTGATATACTTTTATCAAGCAATGATCTTGTGCCAGTCCCAAATCATGTTTAAACCTATTAATGTAGCCTAATACATGTTTTGGATTTGTTTTGGCAGTTTGAATGGTAGCTCTAAATCTGTAAAAGAGCTGATGGTTCTGACCAGTTTCCTCTCAATATGTCCTGACGTGGTTCAAGTGAATATAAGGTACTGTGTGCTCTGCATAGCATTTCGTAGATGTTGTATATATGAATATTCAATCAAAGTTTAATTAAATTTCATTAAATTGCCATTTTTCTTCCAATGCAGTCTCCAAGACCCTGTGAATGTGTCCATACTTTTCTCTGGGAGCATAGAGAATCACAAGACTTCTAAGAAACTTTCGTATGTACACTTTTTTCAGCTGTGTATTTACATATTATTATTGAGGATAATAAAGGCTATACAATAACATTTAACTTTTCCTTGTCTTTTGACATGATCCTTCTGGAGTGCAGTCTGACTGGCTGCGGTCTTTGCTCTGCACACTTGGAGTGTCTGTGTGAGAATTTGAAACACTGCTCTTCGCTGACTTATCTGGAGTACGTTTTCTCAGAGAATGTTGTGAATTTGGGTTCTGAAAAGTTTTGCAAGATTTGGGTTGTGAAAAATTTTGTTTGTGTTTTTGTTTGTCTTTTAGCATTTCTAAAAATGCTTTGGGAAACAAAGGTCTGAAAAAGTTGCTTGGACTCCTACCTCACCTGGGCACCATCCAGGAAATCAAGTAAGAATTGTTTATCACTTTTATTTCATCACTTGTTTTTGTTTTACTATTTCTTAGTATTCAAGGTACTTCTATTTCTGGCCATCAAACCACTGCTTTTTTAGTGTCAGTGAAAATGCAGTCAACATGGAAGGGGTGGTGTTTCTAGCTAGCAGACTTTGCTCACACAGGAACATGAGCGAAGTGAAAATCAGGTATTCACATCATCTATTTCCATCCATCTATCTATGCATCCAGCTATCTGTCTCTCCTCTTTCAAGTTCATGCTTTTGAGGGCATGATTAACTATTCCATTTTACATGTGTCAGTCATGGAGGGACGAAGACGCTTTTCCTAATATTCCAGTCCAGTAAAAGGTAATGTTGCCTCTATAAATTTCAGGGTAAAGATTTGGTTTGTTGCACGGTCCGTTCTGAACAGTTCAATGAATCACTTTTATTCCAGATTTCAATCTGAACCCCTTCGGGCCTCACCAGATGAGGAGCACTATAAGAAACTCAGGTGGGATTTTCAAGAATGAAATAATTTCTACATTTCTTTTTGATGTCCTGTTAAAGTATTTGTAATAGAACTCCAGACACATTTTTGTTCACAGCCTAACACACAGCAGTATCCAGTCAAGTGACATGGCAAAGCTGTGTAGAAGACTGGTACAGTGTCCTGGCCCCCTGGTACTGGAGTGAGTCATGTAATGTCTATCTACTGTATGTCTGTTGCCTGTATGCCATGTTATCTGCAATACACTAGCAGAGTATCTGGTACACTATCTGTTTTCTACTGTCCTAGTGTGTTTCACAAGGATGGCGTTCTCTTATTTGATCCCTGGCCTGTTGTCTGCTGTGTTAGTTTCTCCCATGGATCCCTAGGAGATGATGCCATTGAAAGTCTAATGAGGATCCTGCCTAATATGACATCTCTTCAGCTCCTCAAGTGAGAATGATTAAGGCTCGGTCATTTCCGGGTGACATTTCTTAGGTGAACCTGAAGTCACATTTGAATGAAATGAAATGTGTTTTTCCCTGCTACTTTTCTCCTGCCTCTCAAAGTATCAGCCATGTCCAGATGTCAACAAACGGAGTGTTGCTATTGGTCAGATCACTGATTGACTGCCAGCATGTCAGATCTGTGCAACTCAGGTACGTATGTTTTAGAATGTGGTTCATACATTTGTTTTTATATGTACTGAATTTATATAAACAACATATTTGTGTTGTTAAGACCCCAAGGAGAAGCCTTCATCACGTTTGACAAGATGAAAACAGAACAAGCAACTTGCAGGTAAATGTGGCTTCTCTGCAGAGAGCGTTCCCGTTTATGGAAGTGTTACCTGTGTTAGTGACATTTGTGTATATGGTTTGCATGCCTTCATTCTCTGCAGACTGACTCAGTACACACTGACACTTATGGATGTGGAGAGACTTTCTTGGATCCTGGAGCAATGTCCTCATCTGTCAGACCTGGAGTAAGTGTTTGTGTCCCCTCTCCTTCAGACAACCCCAATCCTTGGGTCACGTCACCCACGTTTGAGAACAAATGCATTTTAAAATGATGTTTTTCATGCAACGTATTCACATAAATACATGACACTACTAGTATATTGCTATGTCTCAACCAATGTTTTAACAGTTTCCCCTTGCTGGAAATGTGGGAGATTCTTTAACAAGTTTTCTACCAACGTTTCACCTTGTGAATAATATGTAAATGTTTTTGATGGTGAAGTTTATCCAATAACCTTCTGAGAGACGAGGGAGTGAAAAGCTTTGCTGATTCTCTGCCAAGGCTGCGGATTGCCAGTTCAGTGAAGTAAGACTTATTACATGCAATGTTTAATCAGTCCCTGCAGTGAACTCCATTAGTAGCTTTAACTGCTCTATTTCACAAAGATAAACATCTGTATGTTTATCACCTCTTATTCAAACCCTATACAATCCTGCTTTATCAGTGGTTTGGGGCTTAGTTGTGATTAGTTTGAAAATCTTTTTACAGTCTCAATGATAACAAACTTACCCAGATGGGGGCGCTCTACCTGGTGAACACAGTGAATACCTGTGAAAAGGTGGTTTCAGTGGAAGTCAGGTAAACTTGGCTGAACCATAGCATGTTTTCATGATGAACACTTCCTTGCCTATCCCCTAATAACTAACGTAAGTCAGTGTCATCTTTTATGTCTGTCTGTAGTCTGGGAACTGAAGAGAGGTCGCTAATCCGCTTTGAACAGCAAAGTGTCTCTGGCAAAACACTAAGGTAACAAAGAAGCCACTTTCTACTCACACTTGAAGGATTGAGGATTTATTAAGTACATGGCTCAAAAACATTAAGGGAACACATAATCATAACAGTAAAGCACCAAGTCAAGTAAACTTCAAGGATATCAATCTGTCCAGTTAGGAAGCATAAGCCTAAGCCATATGTCACCTGTTTTGGTTCAAATGAAAGTGACAACAGGAGCACCGGAGAGGCAAAAGCAAGACAACCCACAGAAAGGGAATGGTTTTGCAGGTGGTGACACCAGACAAGTGTTTTCTCCTTATCCGTCCTGACTGATTCTTCTCTAGTTTTGCATTACCAGTGTTCACTACTGGTAGCATGAGGCAGTACATGCAGCCCATTCTGTTTGCCCAGGCAGTCAAGCTCCTCCAGGTGTGTCTACGTGCCTTCGCAGGAAGGTTATCAAGAAGGTTGGCAGTGTCTCACAGAGTGGCGCACAGACCTCCATGTGCTAGCCAACGGTACCCTAAATGCTGTTAGGTACCGTTTTAAAATCTCAGGAGCTCTGACTCATCGTCAGACCTTACGCTGGTGCAGTGACCCCTGGGTTCCTCCTGGTGCAGGACAATGCCCGGCCTCATGTGTCCAGAGTGTGTAGGCACTTCCTGGATGACAAGGCATTGATGCCATCGACTAGCCCTAACGTTCCCCAGACCTGAATCCAATTGAGAACCTCTGAGATGTTTTGTATTGGGGCATCCGATGCCTGAAAGTAGCACCACAGGCTGTTTAGGAGCTCACTGATGCCCTGATTCAGGTCTGGGAGGAGATCCCCCAAGAAACCATCAGCCATCTCATCAGATGCAAGTTTATTGGCCTGTCAGACATTATTTGGCAGGCAGCAGTGACAGCAACTTATACCTCTCCTAAGGAGAAGAGTATTTTCACATCAAAGTTCACTCCCAAATGGCACAGCAGTCTACAGCTTGTTCTACAGCTAAAGCTTGTTCATCGCGGCCAGGAGTTTAAATCGTGGTCAAAGCATATGACCGTGCCTCTGGGGCCAATTGGTTTAACACGGTATGGGGTGAATGGGTAGGATGTCAGACATGGTGGCCTTGTCTCATTGTGTTTTATCAACTCCTTTGGATGGGTGCCTGTAAGCTTAAGTACTGGCGAATACTTGATCAGTAACCATGGCCAAATGTCAATTTGCAATGGTGTACTGACATTTTGGAGCCAAATGGCTTGCACTTGCTTTGTTCTTGTCATTCCTAATATGTAAATTAGTCTTGACTTTGTTGCAATTTGGTTTATTTTGATTTATGGTCCATTTTGATGAAGAGACATTATTTGGACTGTTCTTGTGGATATGCAGGATAATCTAGAGAACTCTGTCAGGGTGTCAATTTGTTCCTTGTCCCATTGAGTAAAATCTAGTTTTGCAAGTTGACTTTGCTATAATTGCTTGAATTCTGCACATGTTCTGGAAAATCATTATTTTATATATTCTTTGGGGTTTACTGCCAAGGCCCGGTTCTGAAAGTACTGCTCCAGCAGGTCCAGATACCGCTCTAGGTCCTGTGCTCTGAGACAGCAGGTCCAGATATCGCTCTAGGTCCTGTGCTCTGTGACAGCAGGTCCAGATATCGCTCTAGGTCATGTGCTCTGTGACAGCAGGTCCAGATACCGCTTTAGGTCATGTGCTCTGTGACAACAGGTCCAGATACCGCTTTAGGTCATGTGCTCTGTGACAGCAGGCAAAGTCCATCTGCTATGAGCAGACTTTTAACCTTGTAACTGTGTAGGTTAACAATATATACAATATTACTCAAGACATTGTGGTTATTAATGCACTTTAGAGTGATATTTACAATACTACAGAAAACCCAGGTTACTGTACACACAATGCCTTGGAAAAACCTTGGTTACGGTTACAGGTTATTACGAATTCCTAGATCATTTTCTGCGTCAAATCTTTCAGTGTTGTTAAATTAGAACACTAAAGTAAAATAACACTTAGGACCAATTTAAACAATTTTAATAATGCCCCTGTATCTCTCTCTCATATTTCCTGGACCATGCAGTCTGAGAGAGTGTCATTTTGGGACAGACCATCTGCAAAGACTATCAGACATTCTGACACGATGCGCTGCTCATTTGGTCAGACTGAGGTGAGAATGAGACTAGAAGAAGTGCTTGACCTTTGAGATAACGAACCTGCAATGTGTCATATGTAGAAAGGTTGAAATATCTCTGATTCATTTGAACACGTCGAGTGAGGGACCATGTTTTAACCTCTTGTATCTAGTGAAGTTGGGGGCTGGTGTCACTGGGGTTGGTTGTCACAATTATTATTAATGTAAAATAAGTTAAAGACTGACACATATGGTTAGTTCTGGTATGAATCTCAAAGCATTAAGGAAAAACATTTCTAGTTCTTGTATAGCGTTAATATGGATAATGCATCATTCACCTAAATTAATCAGTTGTGGCATTTCCGATATTGTGTAAATATCTAGACAGATATGAATGTTCTTGTTGATGACAGTGTTTACATCTGTCATCAAGGTATAGTAGTAGGTATACTAGTATACAGTATACAGTATATAGTATAGTATATAGTAGTAGGTATACTAGTGTTTTATTTCCTTTGCAGAACTGTATATTGTATACATTTCAGTGGCAGAGCGAACCCACATTAAGCAAATTGGTCATGATGTTTTGCCCAGTGTTGCTCAGTTGGTACACCATAGATTTGCAACCTCATAGCCGTGTGTATAGGTCCTGTAGCTGACCAAATTACTTAAATATTAAAATGATTGCATTCACTATTGTCAAGTATTGATTTTTATTAACATTAACATTACATAAAGTATGATAAATGCCATGGCATATGATCAAATTCCAACATCGGGTGTTGTTATGTTCAACTGCTTTGTTTGTAATTAGTGGACAGTGTATATTCAACCGCTTTGGTTGTAATTAGTGGACAGTGTATATTCAACAGCTTTGGTTGCCACTAGTGGACAGTGTATAATCAACAGGTTTGTGTTGGGAAAAGATTTGAGGATGACAAGGTTTCTCATTACAACACAAAACCTTGGGCTTGATCTTAATATTGTAAAACATGTTTTGTGTTGTGTTTTTTTGATTTACCGCAGTTTAATTAACAATGGACTGAGTGTTGAGGTGATTGAAGACTTGGTTAAGCAGCTGAGGTGTGATCACATCCAGTGCACAATTAGGTAAGGAGGATTGGGAAGAGTGCACAGGTATGTATTTGTGTGTGAAGGGATCCATTGTTATGTGTCAATGTGTATTATTTAGAAAGTGTATTTTCCCAATCAGTATTGAGGAGACATGGATCACAGCAGAAGCGGCTGTAAACCTGGTCTCTAGCTGCCTGAACCTAAACCCTAAAATACACACCATCAGGTGAGGCATTCCTTCAAATATGGTACAGTCGCTGTTACCAATAGTTTATTATATTAATAATAATGGAAACTTGTCATTGTATTTTGCAGGGTGAACAAAACGGCTGTACACATTACTTTGAAGGAATGCGCAAATCACACTAAAACCAGGTGACAGTACAGTAATACATTTAAGCTCCCTTCTGTATTTACAAAGTATTTTCAAATGTTAAGATGAAGAAAAGTCTCTTTCGATTTTGACTGGGCAGCCTTTTATTGTGTTTCAGTGGTGACTCAACAGTCATGGCTAGCTCTCTGCCTACCGTGACCATCAGGTAAGGTGTTTCCATCATCCCCTGAAATGTGTGTAAGATGCCTTTGACATGGTAATTAGGGTCAAAACAGCAAAGCTGCGAAGCACCTATTGTATTTGTTCTTCTCATTTTCTTCTGCCATGGGAGTCTACGGCAACCCCTTAGAACCTTGTGGTAGAAAATTTAGATTTTTTTGGCAGTCTTGTTAAGGACATTCCCCTCTATCCTTTCACTAAGTTTCATACCTCTGCCTGACTCACATGAGCGCCACCAACAGGTCAAAGTTACCCATGTAACTTCTGGACCATATGTCAGATATGCAAATTAGGTATCCCTGGATTCATGGGTTCAAGCTGAGTTCAACACACACCATGGTGTTCATTTCCGGTTATGTATGTCTGGATTAAAATCTTGGATTTTGTGAAAAAGCTTAAAAAAGTTTCACAGGTCACAGATTTATTTTTTTCTTCACCACTATTTAAAAAGATGATCTTCAGACCAAGCCTCACAGCATCAGTAGAATTTGTGATATTGCAAATACTTTGTCTGTTTAGTTTTGTTTAATCGTCCCGCTTTTTGGCACAGTTGATATTTAGACCAAGCCGCACAAAATGTATCAGAAAGTTTTTGGATAATCAAAGCGGTTTATCAGTAACAGCCAATCAAATGCGTTGGCGAGGGCAAAAAACTGTACGTGAGGGCATATCTCAGCAAACGTTTGTCCAATGTTCACCAAACGTTGTGTCCATGGTTGCTAGGAGAATCAGATGAGACCAGTTCTGGCACGATTGGCCATATGAGGGCGCTGTTGTTGAAAAACTATAATTTAGCTCATAAGTCATGAAGGCAAACACAGATTCTAGCCAAACTTAATACTTGTTATGTGCCAAGAGGGCACGGTGTAGTTGTACTGCAATTTATATGGTAGTACAAAACATGTGACCGCCACAAGCCAATTACATTAAAGTTGTGATTTAAAGTCTTTAGGAATGTCAGACCCCACCATACTTGGTAGGTATATTGACCTATAGACCTGTAACACACTGCCAAAGTGTCAGCTTCCTGGGCCATTAGGGGGCGCTAAAGTAAATTGTCAAACAATTAATTAAACAATTTAAAAGATGATCTTCAGACCAAGCCTGAAATAAGTTATCAGTAGAATTTGTGATATTTAAAATACTTTGTCTGTAACAGCCAATTAAAGTTTACCACACTCAGGGTCCATTGACTGGGCTACACAGTGACTTCCATCACCAGAGTCCCACACACTCACGTACTCACACACACTCACACACACACCAACACACGCACACATTACCCAGGAATGGTGCAATGAAACCGGGGGAACAGGTGGGTGAAGTTGACCCCACTCATGGTCCATTGACTGGTCTATACCTTGACATCTGTCATCAGAGTCGCACACACAGACACACCCACACATACACAAACACACTTATGTTACAGTGCACTATTCCCAGGGAGTGTATTTTTGCGTTAGACCCCCAGTGTCCATAGGGACACACACACACACCTATGATAACTAGGAATAGTGTGCTGTTCACAGGACACAAATTGTGTCCAAACTGTCCCGAAATGTGCACAAATGAGCTTCAGACCAAGCTTTTCATCAGATGGCTCATCAGTCATCAGATGGCTTTTTGATCCATCAAACTAAATAATGCTTGATATAGGTCACTGCACAGCAGGGAATTGTGTTACTTTGGATGCATCAGAAAGTTCTCTGATGCATTTTTTATTTTAAAAGCATGAATCCATCAAAGTTACATCAAAGGAAAACAACTCACACTTTAGATTATCTTAGACTTAACTCAACTTTATCGTCATTCAACAGTTAAAGTACAATAAAACGAAATGCAGTAAATTTCTCAGAGACATCTAAACTTTTGTCAAGTGAATTACAATGTCATATCACTGTCTACAGCCACACTGTTCACACAATTGGGTCAATCGCCACGGACTCTCTTGTCGATCTCTAGATTTTGACAGACAGATGGCCTCACATTTGACTCTAGAATACTTTGGTATAGAGAGGAGTTCATGGTCGACTCAATGACTGCAAGCTTCCCAGGTCCTGTGGCTGCAAAACAAGCCTAAATCATCACCCCCATTTACCGTGCTTGACAGTTGGTGTAAGGTGTTTTGCTGATATGCTGTTTCTTTGTTTTCCGACCAACTTGGCACTGTGCATTATGGCCAAACATCTCCACTTTGGTCTCATCTGTCCAAGGGAAGTCTTGTGGTTTGTTCAGAAGCAACTTTGCAATCCTAAGCCGTGCTGTCAAATTTTTTTGGGGGGGAAAAGAGGCTTTCTCCTGGCAACCCTTCCAAACAAACCATACATATTCAGTCTTTTTCTAATTGTACTGTCATGACCTTTAGCATTTAACGTGCTAGTTCAGGCCTGTAGAGTTGAGTAGGCTTTTAGAGTTTTTTATAATTTCTCTTAGCATTGCATGGGAAGATTGGCAACTATCTCGAATGTTTGCCACTTACATAATCTTTCTCAATGTTGAATGAGGAACTATCAAATGATTTGAAATTGCCTCATAACCCTTCTCAGATTGATTAGCTGTAGCAATTGTTTCAAACTGCTAAACCTGATACAGAGGTGGTCACACTTGCTGATAATCAATGAATCAATGCCATTTGATTAGCAGCACCTCCCTGCTACTTAGTTATTGATTAGCATTCGATTAGCAGCATCTGTCTGCTACTAAGGGTGTACTTAGTTTTTCCACAGATGGATCTTCATTTCTTCATCGTTTTTTTAGACCTGCTAAGGAACATATGTTTATTATGTCCTGATATGTAAAACCATTGTATTCAAAGAGGGTTTACTTTCTTTTTCACACGACTGCATGCAGTATCTTCCTGCCTCTTGTGTCTTTCAGCTTGGTGGACTGTAAAGTGCAAGGGCACCATCTAGTGCCACTGCTGACTGTGTTCCACAAATGTGTTTTGCTGCAAGAGCTGGAGTAGGTATCTGGGATGGGAAACTAGGACTACTTTGAATCTGTAATGAACATTTGTTGGTCATGTCTAATTAAATGTCTTATTTGTCTCTGTAGTTTATCCCACAACAGTCTTGGTAGATCAGGAGCAGAGTGGCTTTGCTTGGTCCTACCATCCTTAACTAGTTTGAGGAATCTCAGGTGAGGCTGATATGGTTTTGGATTTGGGGTCAGAGGGGCTTTACGTGATTGTTGACCAATGGTGAATGTTAATGGGCATAAAAACAAAAAAACATTATTTTGTAGTCTTGAAACAAAAGAAGCGTCTGAAGAGGTAGTGTTGCTGCTTGCCGATGGCTTGTTGCAGGCTAAAAGCATCGAGAGCTTGAAGTAAGTAATCACCATTCATCCCCTACACCCACTTTTATGTTTTCTCCACAAATCTGACCGGTCATTGCTTCATCTCCTTCAGTTTGTCTGGCCATCTGATCAGCGACAGAGGCGCTGTCGTTCTATCTAGAACACTACAGAAACTGCCTCATCTAAGATCAATTAAGTAAGAGGTCTTGGTTTCTCATCCAATTCTCCTGTTGACAATAACTTACAAGTGAAACTACAGTACTAATACTGACCCCTCCGGCCATCCCTTAGTCTGTCACAGTGTTATGGTTGGACAGAAGCAGGGGCCTTGGACATTGTCCAGGGGCTTGGACAGTGCCTGTCTCTGGAAGAGATCTGGTAAAATACTTCCACTCTTTAGACTTCCTACTTTAGATGAAGTGCAGCATGAGCAGAACATCAGTTAGTTATCAAATAGACCTTTTGTGTCCTGGTGTAAGGGTACGAGTTAAATATCTGTGTCCTGTCTAAAGCCTCAGGTCTGTACAGCTGGGTGAAGAGAGCACTAAGTGCTTGGCCTTTGGACTCCATTCAATGACCTCCTTGAAGAAGCTTAAGTGAGTAGAGCTGAGTTGGTAGAGCAAAGTGCTTGAGATTAAGAAAAAAGTTCTTTGTTTTTGGCCATTTTGAGCCTGTAATTACAACCACAATTGCTGATGCTCCAGATATTAAACTAGTCTAAAGAAGGCTAGTTTTACTGCTTAGATAGATGGATAGACTACCAACCTTAGATAGATTTAAAAGTCTACCAACAGTAGAAAGATCTAAAGGACCACCAAACTTAGATAGATGCAAAGACTACAAACATTAGATAGATGAAAGGCTACAAACCTTAGATAGATTTAAAAACTACAAACCTTTGATAAATATAAAAGACTACAAACCTGAGATAGATGTAGCTTACCTTACATGATGAGTGTTATGTTTACCAATGATCGGTGATCTGTCCTGTAGTCTGAATAATATAGTTACCATGGCGACTGGATCCATGCAGGAGGGGGCCACATTGGTCCTGCTGGCATCTCTGGAGGGGCTCAGCAGAATAGAGGAGATAGAGTGAGTACAATCATATAACACAAATGTCTAGTAGTATTGACTAGACATTTGGTTTGATGTGGTCTTGTCAATGTGTCTGGCCTACAGGTTGGAGGGGATGAGGATGACAGATAAAGGGGTGGGGGAGCTTATCAACCATCTGCCCAACTGGAAAGGCCTGCGGAAGATCAGGTAAACTACTGATTATTGGACAGTAAAACAATTGGCTGGGGAATAGCCCTGGACTAAAAATAGCCTACATTATAAATGTGTCAAATGAAGATATGCATCAGTAATCTGTTAATGTAACCAATTTTAACCCTGTCAAAATGCCAGCTAATATTTTAATGGGTTTCATGGTAAAACATTGTGGTGTGCATGAAGTTAAAGGAATGTATTAAACCTGTATAAAGCTGCTCTAGGGGTGATTGGTTTGTAAATCCACAACTCTGGCACACTGCAGATAATCTGCCCTCTATTGTAGACAGTTATTCTAGTATCCATTGTGATTGATTAGGATGGTCTTAAAATTCCTGCTTTACTCTGAACATGTGAGTAGCCTAAATGTCAACATCAGGTTTATACAACATGAACATTGCATTTCAGTAACACATCTTTATTGTAGAATAATTTATTTCCATTACAAAGTCCATCATGTTGTACTTACTGAACTGGTACAAATGACTGTATCACATCAAACGATGCACACATTTTCCTCAATTCAGGAGGTGGTTGATCACGATCAACCATGCCTTCAGGAAGCATGCAGACTTTTTCCACATTTAGTTAGTAAATTAATAAATAGAATATTTCACCATTAATCCACACATAATATCCCATAATGGCAATGCAAATATAATGTTTAAAACGGTGCCAGTTAATTGTCAATTTGAAATATCAAATGTAGAATGATTATGACATTATGACATTTCAAATTCAACACAGATGTATCCTGTGTCCTTTTATCATTCTTTTCAAGAACTTGATGGGAGTCCAACTGTGGCCTATTCAGTTGACTGGGCATTATTTAAAGAGGCACAGATCTCTCTATATAAGGTCCCTCACTTCAAAAAGCAAGTCATGAAGTCCAAGGAACTCTCCGTAGAGACACAGACCTTGGGAAGGTTATTAACCCATTATGGGGTGTGTATTGATGGCAAAAAAATATAAATGATGAATGAAGTCAAAACACAACAAAATGTGGAGAAAGTGAGGGGGTCTGAATACTGTAAAAAAAAAATGGTGAAAAAAACAAACCGTTATCTTTGTGTCTCAGCCTGTCCGAGAATCATATCAGTGACCAAGCAGGAGAGAGACTGGTCCAGGCCCTTTCAAGCTGCAAAGCACTGGAGGAACTCAAGTAAGTCCCAATCTATTCATCCATAGTGCTGTATTCCCCTGGGCTTTCCTAATGGACGCAACTAAAAGGTTTTCATTTTGACAGCAAAAATGCAGTCTGGCCCATTGTTTTCCCCCAGTCTCTCCAGGAATGACCTCAGCCATGCCAGTGCTGCAGGGATGGAACAGGTTCTACCCACTCTCACTCATCTCCGGGTTCTAAAGTAGGTCCCCTCTATTGTGTGTGATTTAAGATGTTATATTAATATATTCATTCGGTTCTAAAGTAGGTCCCCTCTATTGTTTGTGATTTAAGATGTTATATTAATATATTGATTCTGTTGTAAAGTAGGTCCCCTCTATTGTTTGTGTGTGATTTGAAACATTATATTCATTCATTGATTCTGTGTATGTGTCTGCCAATCTAATCCTTGCTTATGGTCTCAATTGTGTTTTTTGTGAAAAGTCTTTCTGAGAACCGTTTCGGTGCAGTAGGATCTGTCAGTATCTCCAAAGCCTTGAGCTTCATGAAGTACTTGACCAAGATACAGTAAGATACATAACCTTTGTAATCCACTACAATACATTCTGTGTATTCCCAGTCTACGAGACACATCTTTACTTAACTTCTGGTCTTTCAGCTTGACCTCCATAGGGACATCAGAGCTTACCGGTCTGGCCGGCAGTCTGACTACCTGGGTCTGTGCAGAGGATGTCAGGTAAGGCTCTGGCCACTCATCCAGAAAGCACAGAGCAGAAGTCAACACTGTGACCTTGGTTTCTTAATGTCTCATTTGGCCCCGTTGTCTCCAGTTTTGCATGGAATGGTTGTGGGGACGAAGTGGCACTGAAGATTTCTGAGGTTTTACCACAGTGTCACAAGCTCCGGAAACTTGAGTGAGTAATATATATAAATATATGTTTTCACATTGACATATTCACAAAGGATCTGATAATCACATGTGTTTTTATATCAACAATTTAGTTTAGAGTCAAACAGTATCAGCATGAAAGGAGCAGAGGCCCTGGCCAGAAGCTTACAGTCTTGTTCCTCGGTTGAAGTGATCAGGTAAATACATTGGAAGTTTCTAGTTGGTACACTTTAACTTGTATGTATTTATTACACTTGGTTTTACAGTGGAAATGGTCTTTATTGTGTTCAGGGACTGTCATGCTCTGTCTGTTTTTGTGTTTGACCAGATTGTGGAGGAATGATATCTCTAACAGTGATGCCCACACACTGAGACAGAGGGAGAAGAGGCTAAACTTCTCCTCCACCTGAGCTTTTCTCACTCATCCCACGTCACCACAACAGATAACTTGCACTATCAATGAAAAGGTTTTATGCACTTAAAATGTAATTTGTTTACATGTCATTAGGGACCAAATTGGAAAAGAAAACTATCAAATCCAAAGCAACAAACTAAATGATCCAGTGGAGGAGAAATGGTAAAGCTTTTTTTTCTTCATTCCTCTTAAATATGCCAGGTTGTGGTCTCTATCCACTTTCATATTTATTTTTGTATGGATTGTGAATATGTACTGTATTGATTGTGTTTTGCTAAATTATTTATTATTCTGCTCAAGCAGAAAGAGTCAATTCATTTGAGTGTTTTTCATCAGCAGATGAGAGTGATAGATCGGTTTTATTCATCTTGTCTTCTAGCTTTCTCGTTTTGTAACATGTAACTTGGATTATGGAGTTGTTGTCTTAATTTATGAGTTCATTTATCTTTGGTTGACTTGAAATATAGTTATTCTGGTGGAATATGTACGCTACCTGGAGAACTATTTGTTTCACTAATAATTCGATAATGTAAGAAGATCTGATCTACATGTAATTGTTCAAATACCAGCTGATGGAAAACTAGTGAACTGGGATGCTTGAATTGTCTTGTGTGAGTTCCTTTCTGTAGACTTAATAGACATTTTCTTAAACCCGACCTAAACCTGTTATTAGCATGCAGCCTCATCCTTTTGATCTTGACAATGATAATGTCTGTTTACATTAATGTGAAAAAAGATGAAGACTGCATGCTAGAACCAGTTTCTAAACACTCACTGGTCACTCACTGAATTTAATGTGGATTTTCATTGCTTTTTAAAAATAGTTGTGTTATGTCCTTTTTATTCTGACATGCTCTGAGGTCAAATAGTGTTAGACAAGCCTTCTTTTTCATAATGTATGCTGTATAGATTTTGAATTTATTTATCTGAACTTATCCCTAGATCAGGGGTGGGCAAATATTTTGGCTCGGGGGCCACATCAGGAATTTGAAATGAAATGGAGGGCCACATTTGTTTTTGTAATTTGTTAATCATAATTGATTTAGAGGCCAGAAAAGGGCATTCCGTGGGCCGGATGGGACAGCTTTGCGGGCCGCATTCGGCCCCATTTGGCCCCTGCCTTAGATGGCAATACTTTTGCAACAGGATTCATAAGGAATAACGACTTCTGGTTGACTGCATTTGAAAGGCTTACACATTTTGTTTGTCATCTTTATTATATCTAATAAAATGAATGCTCACCCATCTGCAAATGATGTTCAGTTGATTATGTTGTGCTTGGAACATTAAACCTGGCAAATGTGTTTTGGCAAAGGAATTAGCAGTGATATAATTCCAAACACTTGATGTCAACAGTCCCTTTTGCAATATACAGTATATGATGATAATAACCCTATACCAGTGAAAACTACAATTGAACATTACAAGTAAAGTTCTAGCTTTAATATATTGTGTTGTGGAAGATGTGTTTGGACTTAACGTTTGAATAGCTGAGAAGATGAGAATTTCTTCATTCTTGTTTGTGTCCAACTTGTGAGTGGTTAAATTGGGGAATGTTTCAAAAACAATTCTGAAAACCATATTGTTAAATATTGTATCCTTATATTTTGTTTATGAAGTAATTTCACCTGTAGCCGTATTTCAGGTAGATGGGCCCGATTTTTGGCTAAAAGGTCTGGTTATGGGTACACTTCATGGTGTCATTGACCCAAAACCAGTGAAAGCAAACTAGCCCTGTAGCTGGCTGGGCAAATGAGATTGGCAGAGACCAACAACAACGTCATATTACTGTTGTGGACACACCTGTGTTTAGCTTTAACTTGGTAAAGGGGAAGTGATTGCACAGGCCTACCTACTGTGGGAGGTAGACTTGATAAATGTTACACTAACATCTTATATGACCTACTATCTTACAATTTGCTTAAAATCACTATGCGCTGTTTCAACCTGTAACAACCCATCCTCTCTGGGGTGGTTTGACCTGTCTGTGCACTCATTCAGTGCACCGGAGTTTTGATCAAAGAGATCCTATTGAAATGTTTTTGTTCTCATTTGTAATTGTCCAGAGAAAGTGCAGTATCTGCTGAGGTCAGGCTCTATTGAATGAATATCTGTGTTATCCAATGGCATTTGCTAGCTACTTTGCATTCCTCTAATCTCAGACAAAAGCTCTAGATATTTTGCTTCGATTTCTGCTGAATACAGGCACTACCTGGGTTGGACAGGTGGATGTAAGATATGGCAGCACTGTCATGTTGGCAGCACTTCTTGTGGTAGGTTAGGCACCTGAAAGCTCAATCGTGGTTTTGGGCTGAGGAATGTGTACACCTTCAGCATGTGTGCCAGGGTATTTTGTGGTTGAGTGACCAATCTGATAAGCAGCAGAAATGATAAATAAGACCGCTTCAGTGGACACGTTCACTGTTGTATGACTAAAGTTGTGAATTGTATATCATAAGCTTGCAAGTTTTACTGTTGTGTGAAAGTGTATAAAGCACGAAAAATTAGGGGTAACGTTTTTATTTCTAAGCTCTATAATTGAGTGCTGCAAAATTGTGCTTCAGCATGTGCAGCCTACAAGCTCATAAAGTACAGAAGGTAGCGCTTGTGATTGTCGGGGGGAGTTCTCCGAGCAATGCGCAACCACTTGTATCGCGCCACTACACCATTCGGAGACTCGTAGACCAGAACGATATGCCCTCGTGGCGAACAACAACAATTTGTATTCCCCTGGTGATATATTTGGATATCATGATAACGTTCATTTGCGCATAGAAAATAAGGTTTTTGAGGTATAAAATAAGTGCTCTTCAGAGGACCGACGCGGCAGGTGTGAAGTAGTCTAGAAAATCTAATTTTCCAAGGTAAGTGAATATGCAGACATTGTGGGTGATGAATGCATTTGAAACGTTATGTTTGGAAACATGTCAATTAAGCACATGTAAATCATTGCTGTTTAAATATTGGCTCCTACTTAAATAACCCTATGTAGGCAATTTAGAATATAGATTGTTAGTAATTCAAATGATCGATAGGCTGCTTCAAGAATTTTTAAACTGGCTGCAAACATGATATATCCGAGGTTATTGTGAAGAGAATTTGTCTGTGTGCGCGCGTGTGCTGGTGTTTCAAACACAGCCCGGAAAACATTCACAAAGCGCCAACTGTAAACCACAAGAGGAAACAATCGGTGGTCTGGTTTTAAAGAAGAAATGTCACTGTCGTCTTGGATACTTATATCTTCACTTTTCTGGTTCACTCTTGTCTTTTTTCTCCTTAGAACATAGACATATAGAATTGCTCTCACACTCTTTCTAGCTGTAACTATCTTTCTCAAACAATCTGTATTTCTTTATCATGCACTGGACTTCCCTGTGTTCATCCCTTGTTTGTTGGAATCAATTCTGAAATGTATTGAATTTCCATCAATGCTGCAAAAAACGGTTTCATTCCAACTCAGCCCACCTCTTGTGACATTATCCGTCTCACAGAACATGACACGATGCAGTCATCTGGACCTTCCGCACTGAAATAAATGCTGAAAATAAATGTCTGTTCATTTTGGACCATTTGAAGATGCAACATTACCTTCGTAATCGAACAGTATTGTTCTTATATTCCATTTCATATTTTGTCATCCAAAGAAACATTTCCCTAGTGATTAGATCTGCAAAAGGATCTGCCTAGGTGGTACTTAATTGTTGTAAGGTCACTTCTTTGCCACACTGAACTCAGTGGCTTCAGTGGCCTGGATGAGTCACTCACAGTGGTTGATGTCTTTAGAATTCAGCAACGCATCTGGAAAATATTTTCAATAATTTAAGATTTTACTAGACCTTCAACAAACAAAAAATATGCTGTTTTTTATGTTCAACTGAGATTAGAGCATTTGGATTTTTAGTAACAAATTCAGCCCTCGACCCCACATAAGATGATTATTGTACCATGGCAAATCAAACGCTCAATTTCCGTCATTAGTCAGCATACACCAGAGCTAACAGGTAATTAGTGTTGGAGTAAATGACAATGTAGGCTGGGTTTACTTTGCTATTAGGGGATGTGAGGCACACTTTACAGTTTGACCAATAAGTGGTTGGTGTGTGATTGTATCAGGATCAGGATTGTGTTGATTTGGTAACAATATATGACTTCCATTACATCATCATCCCTCTGATGTGAAAAAGTAGAATTTAGCCATTACCCTATCAAAACCTTCCCTTTCGGTAAAGTTATATATGACCTTTTTAAATGGCCAGGACATTGCCTTAAGAGTGTGTTAGTAACTCCAGGGGATGAATGAATCCTAGGGCCCTGTTAGGGATAAGAACAGACTTACCTGTCAACCTGATATTTTTGGTTAGCAAGCAGCACTTGTTTATGCTCTAAGGATAATATTTGCACTTATGCCAGAACAACATTCACCCGTTTTTACATTATATGGAGAAAACGGAGTATGTGATATTTTAAATATAGGGACTTTTTTGCAAACATCCTTGAAGATTGATGATTATTTGGTTGTCAGTGTGACGTGTGTGTTTTGTTTATGTTACTGACAGATATCCTGAGGTTGGAGCTAATTATTGTTAATGATAAGACCTTGATAAGCAGCCTTGCCAAGGGAGTTTATACAAAACCTGTCCATTAACCCTTAGATGACCATGACCATGTAGAACACTCCTTATTTTATTGTTATATTCAGTGAGTTTATCAAATCCTTACATTATCTAGTTAAATTAAGAAAGCTGTGGCTTGATAAACCACTATGCAGTTAGCGGCACAGTGATGTATGGAATATGCAATTTTGGATTTCCTGGATCCACCAGCACAAGCAGTGGAGGGACATTAGTGTCCTTCACAATGGCACATCAGTATCTTAGCAACAAGAGCCCTCACCCTACTTCTCATGTCCTCACACTTCTTTACCTGTGTATGAATGTTTGATTGCACATCTCTCATTTGGAATATTCCAATACGCACTGAGCAACACATAGATCAATTATAGTACATGTGACCGTGACCATTGTTTTTCCAAAACTGAATTGATTGAGACAACTACATATTGTTAGGGTATTCCATATGGTTAAAATACAATGTCTTTGCCCTGGGAGTGTATACCCCAATAAATGAACTTCTAAATATTGCAATGTTTTACAAAGTTTGATTATAGCTGAAAAAAACAAGCTTTTTGGGGACACTGAATATATTAGCAAACATCAGTTTGTAAAACTAGGGTCAAAATAAAGGCAGCCATGTTATAGAAAGGCTTGGCTGAACACAAAAACGATTGTTTTGAAAATATTGTCTTTTTCCATTATTAGCTGAGAGGTTACAAATTCTTTTATGGATATTATTGAGTCTGACTTTGACCCAGAAATATTGCTTATTTGTAAAAAAAAAAAATGGTCATATGGAATGTCAACTATCATATCATCTGTCTGAATAATTTACAGGGCCAGGAACCATAACCCAACATGGCATTTAACACACCTCTGGACCTCCAATACATTGACCACTGGACTTCCAATACATTGACCACTGGACCTCCAATACATTGACCACTGGACTTCCAATACATTGACCACTGGACCTCCAATACATTGACCACTGGACTTCCAATACATTGACCACTGGACTTCCAATACATTGACCACTGGACCTCCAATACATTGACCACTTGACCTCCAATACATTGACCACTGGACCTCCAATACATTGACCACTGGACCTCCAATACATTGACCACTTGACCTCCAATACATTGACCACTGGACCTCGAATACATTGACCACTGGACCTCCAATACATTGACCACTGGACCTCCAATACATTGACTTATACCACTAGACCTCCAATACATTGACCACTGGACCTCCAATACATTGACTTATACCTCTGGACCTCCAATACATTGACTTATACCACTAGACCTCCAATACATTGACCACTGGACCTCCAATACATTGACTTATACCTCTGGACCTCCAATACATTGACTTATACCACTAGACCTCCAATACTTTGACTTACACCACTGGACCTCCAATACATTGAAATATACCTCTGGACCTCCAATACATTGACTTATACCACTAGACCTCCAATACATTGACTTATACCACTGGACCTCCAATACATTGACTTATACCACTGGAACTTTCTGAAATATGCAAACTAGACATTGTGCTTATGTGGCCAATTCACATTTGTGGACTTTGGATGAGTTGTTATATTTTGTGTCTTCAATAAAAAAGTATTTTTTTCCAGTAGTATTTCCAGTCAAAACCAAAAAAACTCTCAAACATATTATTGGTTTATAATCCTGTTATACCAGTTTATGTTAAATAAGAAAATCTATTTTGATGCACGTTAAACTATGATCATTTAAGGCAATCCCATGAATGGTTCAAAAACATTCATAAGAATGCAGAACACACAAAATGTAAACTCAAATCACTTTAATTTGTTTTGCATCCTTAACATCATTACAAATTACTGCTCAAATGCCTTGAGCCTCTGACATCATTACCAAATTGGTCAAAGTGCATCCAGTTTCTTATACCAGTAAAATCTGCACTCACATTAGACCCTTATGATAAGTAAGGAACATGGTTTTGAGCCTGGGGAGAAGCCACAGCAGAGCTAAAAAATTTCCCTGGATGAGGAGACTTGGTCAGGCAGACAAAACAGCTCAAACAGAAGCTATCATTTTGCTAACTCCCAAGAACAAGGAACAAAAAGTATAACCTCAGATCCAAGGGTTTTCTTAAACTTTTAAAGTCTACCAGTGCGAGCACCAGTCCACTGACACTATTTAGGTTGGTTGTCCAGCCAATTACAATTGACTGACTAATGAACTTCAGCTGGGCTCAATTAGCATCCTAAACGGAGAAGATGCAGGAAGGCCATTGGAGGAGGGTGGGCTTCTACAGCACCACATTTTCATCTGGAAATTATTATTTCCCATTTCAATGTGCAGGTGGATGTTTTCTGGAATCTCCCATAGGCCTCGACTCCTGTATTATCAACCACTTGCATCGTCCACCTGTTCTTGCGTCTCTCTGTGTTATTTTACATGCTCTCTCTAGGTGTCCCCCCCCAGGGTTCGTCCATGCTACGGACAAAGACGTTCATAGTGTTGTTTCCCTGTGCTGTCTGTTTCCAGGCTGCGGGAGGACTCACACTCCTGTGGGCATGGCCTACACTCTGGGCACAGGGCCTGACTCTGGGCCAATCGTGGGCTCCCAGCACTGTGTCACCAGGGTGGAGCTGTCGGTGTGCTGCGGCAACCTGCTGGACCGAGACGTGGCCTCCAAGTCTGACCCCTTTTGTGTCCTCTTTCATGAGGTGGAAAGCAACTGGGTCGAGGTGAGGAGGGGAGGAAATGGGTGGATGTGTGAGAAAAGGAGAAGCACAATTGACAAATTGTAGGTCAAATGAAACAGAGTAGGATAATTATCATTGGAAAATTAGAAGGACTTGGGGACTTTCTAAAGGAGTTTAATTGAGGGATTTTAGTGGTTCAGATGGGCCTAAAGACAATCCTAAAAGCAAACGAGTCAAACCCCAAAAATATTTATAGTAATATATACTTGAGAGTGGAAAATAAACATTAAAAGAAAAAGGCCCTGTTAAATGCTCTCAAGTCTGCAACAACGTGTTAACCTGAATGAAAAAGGAAAATATTGGAATGTCATTATACTCTGAAGAAGCATGAATTGAGAGCCGACTTTGAAGCTGTGATGCCTTGAGGAGTGTGGGTCTATGTGTGTTCCGCATGCCCCTGTGCCACGGAAAAAACATGCCAGCCTGCCTGGCCAGTGTTATGTCGAGGCAGGCTGTGATCGCTGCAGGCCAGAGCTGTCGGTCAACAGAGCAGGCTCCAACATGAAACCAGCATGAAACCAGCATAGCGGTTGCTGCAGTAACCATGGAAACGTGGATGGAAACAAAGGCGTCATTATGTTGTTGATGCATGGAAACAGAGTGGAAAGAGGAGGACTAGAATTTAGGACAGGCAAATGGATTACACGTGTACCCTGTGCTTTTCCAAAGGTGCAAAATGGCGCCTCTTTATGCTCACTGAGCATGTCATGGAAATAATACCGTTCAGAGGTAAATGTAAAGCAGCTTACCGTCATGTGCGCATACGTTTTGATGTACAGGTGGCGTTGGGAACTGGACCCCCTAGCCTGGTATCCCAATCCTAGCGAGTGCCATGCTACACCCACGGAGGACCGCATAGTAAGATGTCAGATTCGGGCCAAATGCTGTGCCCAGAATAGTTCACAAGGGCATGATTGTACGCACTAGCAGGACCACCAAATGAGCGAAAGAAAACGTATGACCTAAAAACTCAGGAGCTGACACCCAAGTGCAGTGTGAGCATGAAATACACTGATAACTAGCCAGGGTTACTTCTTCTTATACTACACTCCCAATCTTGCAGGTCTGACATTGAGCAAGCTATAAAAACGTGCAGTCATAACAGCCATAATGGAGTACCGGTTTCCCGTACTCTTGAAAGATGACGCTAAGTCTTTGATCATTTTAATTTTGCTCACATTATCCTTTGCTTTCTCATAGCTAATCTTATGAATATTTTGCAGGTAAATCCCTTTTGGATCTACCGTGGCACGTGGGGTCTCCTAAAACTCACTATATGATGTTAGAAAAAGGCAGTATGATGTTACTAGGATTTAGCTATTATTACAGTTACAAGACTACTTCCAGTCCACTACTTGTGGAATCAGCATGACAAGAAGTTTATTTCACCATATCTGCTATTTGCATGCAAAATTGGGCTACTTTGAAAACAATACTGTGTGTGAAAATACTGGTAGCAGGTGGCAAGTTTTACTTAGAAACAAATGAAGTGCTTCGATGGCATAGCTTTTTTGCAATGTATTAATTTCACTGTGATATGCTGCTGTGAGTGAGCGAACGAGCAAGCGAGCTGTGAGAAAGAAGGCCGGGAGGAGTGTGTGTGTGTGTGTGTGTGTGCGTGTGAGTGTGTTGAGAGAGAGCGCTGCAGGCTTGAGTACAACACACAGCTCAAGGCAGGCTCCCCACATTCCTCTTGTATAATATATATGTTGCAACGGCGATAACACATCAATGTACGACAGAAACTCGAGAACAAATATGGTTTATAGAAGTCCCCTAAGGGATGTCAATCGGACAATATTTTATTATCCGAATAATATGTGTTATTTTTCGAATAGTATTCGGTTAACCGAAAGATTTGTATTTAATAACTACCGAAACAACATGACCGCTACTATACTCTCGAAGAGTGGGTGTAGTTCTCTTGAAACATGAACTACAATGGCCGTTCGTTTGAGTAAAGAGCGAGCACTCATATTGAGAAAGCCGGGCGGTAGACAAGCAAAAGCTACAGAACTAGAAGACAATATTTATGAACCGGTAACATTCAGTTCATTGGATGGAGGTGCCAAGAGAATCTAGTTAACTAAGCTAGCCAGCTATATGCCATTTGCTTAACTTACCCTTTTCTGCAACCGCCTTTAGATTCCACAGCCGAACTTTACGTAGCGTTTTGTGGGCAAATACTTTTTCTGTAGATAATATTAATTTATTAAGTACATTCCATCATCCCTTAAATTTGTTAACTTTCATCCACTAGCAAGCATTAGGCTATGCAGGATATATTGCGTAATTATGACTGACAGGACCCCACCACACTATAATGCTTTGATTTATGATTGTAAACAGCAAAGGTGTGAAGGAGCTTAAAAGTGTATTTCTTTTAAATGTGAGAGCATATTGTCATATTTAAACTTTTAAGATTGTAAGTTTATTAGTATTTAGACAAATAATATACAGGCTTATTTCAACCCGAAAAATACATATGTAAAAAAAAATCAATGAATTAATACACACACAAGTTCTCCAGTAGTTACTACATTCTTTTCGAGTATCTGTGCCCATCCCTAATAGCCACCTAACAAACATGACCTGCAGTTGCGTAAGGGGTCTACACCTGTATACAAAGCCAACTCAGCCCTGTGATTGCTACAGTCCAGTCATGTTGCGTTCTCTGTGTCTGTGTTCACTTAATATAACCCCTACACAAGGTGTGAGGGAATTTGCCTGAGAAAACAATTGTCTGTGCAAGTGTTGTCCTTCTGACTAATTTACTTGGGTGCAACAATGATTTTCAATTTACTAAATTACAGACTTGCAAGTTCTCGTGTCATTTCTGTGCCCAACGCTAGCTGTGCAAGCTCAGTGTAGTTTATGTCAGTGTGCCACTAGATATCTGCTCGCAAGTCAAGTTCTCTGCTGGCTCTTCAATGTATAATTTTGCTTGCAAAAGCCATATTCTGCATTGCATTTGGCTGAATTCCCATACCATAACATGAACATGAACATCTAGTCCTCCTCACAGTGGTTTTTCTTTGGATCATGATGAACATGGTTTTCTCATTGGCACCCAACAACGCAGCCCCTGTGTAATGGATGCTGACGAATTATGTTTTCATGTTTTTGGTTGCATTTGGATTCCTTTCACTCTGAATGACCCACAAAATTCAACAGACAGCTGAATTTGGATCCTGAGAATCTATTGTCATCTGACAATATACAGCAAGATATTTGAGTTGGGAATGCACATGCAACGCAAAGCCATTGTTCCTGTTCCCTAAAAACAGGTTTACACACATTACACCAATGACTACCTCCTACAATACCTTTGTTTGACCAGAGTGATGTCATCTGCAATCTCGTCATTGACTGCGATGAGTCCATGTTCCATGGAAAGGTCTACCAGACAGTGGCCTGGATCAGTCACAATAACCTGGGACTTAATACAGACAAAATCGTAAAGGTGCTGGTTGGCTTAAGGATATTACTACCATCTCGTTCCCTTTAGATTTATGGCCCAGCTGTTAGTTTGTCTGAAACATTAAAATCTCAGCTAGTAGGACAAAGCTATATCCAAGATGTACCACTTGCAGCCGGTAAAAAAACGGATAATCTCACATCAATAATAGAACATCCGCACTGCCTCCAGGTGAACTGCAGGTCATTGTACAGTCTGCAGAATGGGTCATCGCCTGCCCTACCACACGGTCCCACACAACCATAGACACACTGCCCAAAGATACAGTATGTGAAAACACAACCATAGACAACCAGCCCAAAGATACAGTATGTGAAAACACAACCATAGACACCCAGCCCAAAGATACAGTATGTGAAAACACAACCATAGACACACTGCCCAAGGATACAGTATGTGAAAACACAACCATAGACACACTGCCCAAAGATAC
>JACXGK010002291.1:31762-56744 GCA_016801125.1 Novumbra hubbsi | reverse complement strand
AGCTGTACTGGCCACGCCTCTCACTCTTGTAGGGGCTTGTCACACCAGCAGCTGTACTGGCCACGCCTCTCACTCTTGTAGGGGCTTGTCACACCAGCAGCTGTACTGGCCACGCCTCTCACTCTTGTAGGGGCTTGTCACACCAGCAGCTGTACTGGCCACGCCTCTCACTCTTGTAGGGGCTTGTCACACCAGCAGCTGTACTGGCCACGCCTCTCACTCTCCACTGGTTTGCCTCGTTCTCTCTGTTCTCTCTCTTTCTCTGTGTCTCTTCTACCTCTCTCTACTCTCTCTGTCTCCCCCTCTCTCACTCTCTGTATCTCTCTCCCTCCGCCATCTCCCTAGCTTCTCCTCCAAAGAGACAACCCCCCCATCAAAAACAGGCATCCGGGAATGGTCTGAACAAAACAACATGCCAGGTTTAGGGGGGTTTATTATTGTGGCATGTTTGAAGTTGTGGGAAACCGGCAGAAGTAAGAACCTTACTGCTTGATGATAACTGTTGGTGGTTTAGAAGGTGTAGCCCAATCACTGATGATAACTGTTGGTGGTTTAGTAGGTGTAGCCCAATCACTGATGATAACTGTTGGATGTTTAGAAGGTGTAGACCAATCATTGATAATAACTGTTGAATGTTTAGAAGGTGTAGACCAATCACTGATGATAACTGTTGAATGTTTAGACGATGTAAACCAATCACTGTCCTTCATCTGTATAGCATGGCTTTGCTCTTCACCAAGCGTTCCACAGAATCAGTGTTCTCACACAACTCTTTCAACTTGTTCCGTCATCACACACACAAACCCACACACAAACACAAACACATGCACACACACACAGACTTGTTTCATGTGCTGAGCGTGTCTGAGGACAGCCCTTTAAGCTGTCTGGTCTTTCTCGAGTTGCAGATGAGAGTTAGCACTTCGGGACGCTTCAAAATCACTAAAGGATAAATCTAACAATAAATTCTATTGAGTAGTATTTTTCAACACCATATTGAGAGCCAGGAGGCCGGTAGAGCCGAGGCCTGTCCTTCAAAACAGTCTAAAGAAACAGCCAGAAAGTTCTCCATATCAGAGCTTTGGACAACTGAGAACTTTTCTTAAAAAGGCATCCTAAATGACACATTATTCTCCATGCACAGGAATAGTGTGTCATTTGGGATGCATTTTTAATGTCTTTGCTGAGCGTTGATTGGTATGTGTGTGCAGGGGCTTTGGGGGGGGGGCATTGTAATAATATGTAGGGTTAGGTGCTAGGGTTAGGGTTAGGTGCTAAGGTTAGGTGCTTGGGTTGGGAGCTAGGGCTGATTTACGTATCAGTATAAAAGTTAGGTTTGATCAGATTGTCACTGTTTGTGCGTTTGTGCACGAGCAACGCTATTTATGTTTGGATATTTTCAGACAGCAGGGGCATCGATCAGTTCCTCATTAGATTCTGATGGTTTTCCTGCTTTATTCACACCATTAAGCAGACAGAAAAGACACACACACACCATTAACCAACAACACACACTCCAAAGGCACAAATATAATGCTGTTAAAATAATGTTGTTACGCTCACAATAACACTTCAGCTGTATGATTTCCTGTAAGATCAACCACTACAATGATCTGTTTTAAAAGTCTTATATTGTCTCCCGGAGGACTGAGACAAATATAAAATTCCTACTGGGAACTGATTAGGGAACCGATCCAGAGTCTCTCAGAAATATGTGTTTCGGGACAAATAAAGCTCTGGACAACATTGGAAGGTACTTCCTCAATGCAACCGACGGTCGCAAACGTTTTATCCTTCAGGAACATTTCCACCCTCGAAAGTGCATTTCGCTTTTTGCAGGTAAGCGTGACCTGGAGGAAATTAGGTTTAAATGCCTTTCTCACACATTCCACACCTCAGGGAATGAGCGACCTCGCGTATATTGACCCACAGGACTACCGTGCCACCCCTACTTTCCGATGTGTGACGCTCCTCAGAAGCTGACAGAACAACGGCGGCCCTATTGCTTATTTATTTGTTTATTTGCGAGGCGGCAAAGCCCAAACATGCCGGGGTTCCCGTTGCCGGGGTTCCCGTTGCCGGGGCGTTGCAAGCTTTTCTGATCCCAGACGGGCTGGGAGACGTGAAAGCATGTCTGTGTTTGAATCACACCCTATTTCTTCTGGAGTGCACTGGTGTTGACCAATGGTTCTCAAACCCGTCCTCCCGTTCCATGTATAAGATGTGTCCCAGAGCCAGAATCTACTTTAGTCTCTATCTCTAATCTCTATTAGTATTGAGTTAGGTGTTCCAGTTTAGGGCTGCAACAAAAATGTGGAATGGCTGGAGGTCTTCGGGAGAGGCTTGAGAACCACGGTTCTAGACCACGGGCCGTAGAGCTCTGTAGAGCACGGCACACGGACCTGTGGGACATTTGAAATGCCGCCCCACGCTAACAGTTGTGTCTAAGTGAACATGTCACAAACATACCCATAAACTCCATCTCACACACGCGCACACACACACACGCGGTCGGTTGTACATTCACGCCATTCTGGGAGACAGCGATGAGCTGAGACAGGATAGCAATACGTGAACTTCTCCAACTGGCTCCAGACACGAACGTCTGCAAATTAACGTAATAAAATCCCACACCGTCGGTTAGATTCTGAGAGGTTGTGGCCACACCAGTTTTTGCAGACACACACGGGTCGTTTCACACGCCTGTATCACATTTTTTAACAAAATTAATGTAAACAGACTTTCATCCCACGGCTCCAAGTGTCTCCTGGACATTCGGGAAATTAGACATTCGTGTGTGAAAAAGTGGTGGATGTTCTCTTTCTCCTGTAGGTAAATATATACGCATTCCCCAGACAGTGCACTATATCCCACTGGAGCCCACAGGGACCCGGTTGAAAGGGGTGCACTATAAATAGGAGGAATATGAAAACGAGTGGCATTTCAGACACGGCATCGGGGCAGAGCTGGACTAGATGGAGAACTAATGGGTGTAGGCAGGATTAAATGGACGGTGAGGCACTGAGTGATTCTGTCGAAGTGGCTGAGGTGGATGGTTTAAGTGCTCGCAGTGATGAAAGAAATCTCCACCCTCTTGTGTCGTTCCCCTCATCCTCTTTCGCTCGTTCCCTCTCTCTCCCTCGTTCATCCCCTTTCTCTTCCCTACTACCTACTCTTTTCTATCTCTCCCTCTTTGATTCTCTCTGTCCTCTTTCCTGGTGACACTGTCAATCTCTCTCTGTCTCTCTCTGTAATTCTCCGTCTGTGTGCCAGGAACTCTGCAACTGGGCCAGCAACTATGCTGGGTTTGGCCGTGTTTATATTTCTGAGGTGTTAGTTAATATCCGGGATAATAGCGAAAACACAAAATTGGGGAACCCCAGTTGATTGTGTTAAATACTATCTATATTTTAGCATTGGGTTTTTAAGTTGAACTTCTCTAACCTTACCTCCATAATCTGTAAACCCTGAGGTGAACCTTTACTCAGAAAGTTCTAGTACGTTTTACTATCACAGAAGTTACTTTTTTAAGCTTCAAAACAAAACGTTCCCAGTGCGCCCAACCTCTGGTGGATATTTTGTAATCGTTTTATTGTTGTTCTTTTGCATGTACTATATTGGCTAATTAATTCTATTTGTTTTCCCAAAGATCAAACAGACGTTTTTCTAAAGTAATCCAATATGGAGTAAACATTTATTTCCACCTGCTACTTCCAATGTTCCAATTAAATAAAAAAAAGTCCACCTTGTTGTCAAAACTAAAGCTGTAATTTCCCATTGCATCACAGGCCAGTGAGTATAGCCAAACCAACTCATTAACAGGAATTTGTTTTGTTTTTGTTTGGGGAACACCAGTATGGCTACTATTCTTTAACATCAAGATAGCTTTAACATCTGCTAGTTTCAGCATTACAAAGACTGCTGGCAGTTTGCCCTATTAGTTGGGTTAGGGTTAACCCTAACCCTAACCCTGTTAGTTGACTGCCCGCTGAACTGCTTCTCCTAATAAGAGAAGTTAAAACAGAATTTTTGCTTTACAGAGAAGTTAAAACAGAATTTTTGCTTTACAGTTATAATTAATACAATGGGCTACGGGAGCCAAAGAGTGATTGCAGCCGTAACGGTTTCGGCCCGGGGGCCACCTGTTGCCAACCCCTGCTGAAACATCCATCATATCTGGGTTCTCTATTTCTCCTCAGTCTTCATTCTGTCTCTCTCTTGAGTCATCATTTTGTCTTTCTCTCAGTCTTCACTCAGTCTTCCCCTCAAGTCCTCGCTTCTACTTTCTCCTCAGTCTTCATTCTGTCTCTCTCCTCAGTCCCCATCCATTTCCTCGTTCGCTCTCCACTCCTCACGTCTGTCTGCCTCCTCCTCTGGCCTCCTTCTCCCTCGTTCACTATTCCTCAATCTATCACCTTCAGGGGCAGTTATGGCTGCCAACCCCCTGCCCAACAGCCAATGCGTCTCTCTTTTCCTCACTCTTTTTCTCTCTCTCCTCCACTCTCCCTCTGTCCCAATCCCCCTCCCTGTTCCTCCCTGTTCTTCCCTCGCCTCCTCTCATCTGTCTCTCTTTGCGTCTTGCCCCCCTCGCACCGCCTTACTCCCTCCATCACCTCTACGCTGACTCGGGTGTGTGTGGGAGGAGTGTTAGGGCCATTAAAACACTTTACCTGTCCGCAATTCATTACAGCCAGGCTTGACAGCATTGTGGACCGGCCTGGAGATTAAAAAACACCCACTGATGATTTATCGCCTACGGGGGGGGGGGGGTGTTGTGTGGAGGTACGGGCAACCCTACCCTGCCACTTCATTCCAATTGCCAAATATGTTCTGACACTGTGTGTGTGTGAGTGTGTGTATGTTTGTGTGTGTGTATGAGGGCCCGGAGGGGAATGAGGGGGTGGAATGTATACGAACGCCTAATGAAGGGGTTTATGTTGTTGTGAATGAATCATTAATAACATCTCTTTTCACGCCCTCACGGTATGATGTCAAGGTACTCACCACGGCATTCCCCCACTAGTCCCCCACTAGTCCCCCACTAGCCCCCCACTAGCCCCCCACTAGCCCCCCACTAGTCCCCCACTAGTCACACATGTTAAGCTCTGTTTGAATATATTCTTTATGTTACATTACTTTTTGGAACCATGGTGAACGTATTAGAAACCAGATGGTGTCCACGGATACCAGTAAACTCTGCCTTCAACGGGATCCATGTGGCAGATCAATGTCTGTTCAATGGCTCAAACTGTCCTGTTTTGTAGAGGGAGGGGAAGATAAAAATAGAGGAGAGAACAAATGAGAGGAGATGAGAGGAGAGAGGAAGAACATGATCAGGAGCAGGAGAGAATAAATATAGAAATGAAGAAAAGAAAAGAGGGAATTCTCTTCCTCTCCCTGGGGTCCTGCTGCAGTACAGAGATCCTACAGATATAGATCATCAATCATTTACAGTCTTTCCCTCTGGAGGCTGCTGTTAAATATTAATATGTCCCCTTCACATCCCAGGAACTCTGACCATATAGCTGGGTCTGTTCTCGGGAACTATATACATTCACATCCCAGGAACTCTGACCATATAGCTGGGTCTGTTCTCAGGAACTATATACATTCGCATCCCAGGAACTCTGACCATATAGCTGGGTCTGTTCTCGGGAACTATATACATTCGCGTCCCAGGAACTCTGACCATATAGCTGGGTCTGTTCTCAGGAACTATATACATTCAAAGCCCACAAACCCTGACCATTGAGCTCAGTCAAGTTGGTGTTTAAGCAGGTCCACCCATTCTTCAGCATCAGCCAAGTCAAATTAAAATCTAGCCTAAACATGCAAGTGCACCCCGGAAAAGAAGAACCCTAAACCTGAACCATAGCAGGCTAATTTGGTTAAGATGACAAAATGCTAAATTGACATTAGGCTGATTTAGCAGATGCAGTTATCCTAAGCAACGTTACATGTTTAATGTAACTGCTAGAGTATGTTATGGGTAAAAATTCCAAAAGTCTCCTTTTTTTAGCTTGGAATTGTATCTAGTACATATCTGGTTACATGGGATTTGATCTGGTACATATCATATCCGGTTACATGGGATTTGATCAATTACATACCCGGTTACTTAGGATTTGAGCAAGTACATATTTGGTTGCTTGTCAAATGGTATAACTGCTAGACAAACTACCCCCTGCTGCCTCCTGATAAGTAATCAGTAAAGAAGCTATGCTTAAGCTACTGTATTTGTGTTGCTCTTCTGGGGATCTGCGAGGTTGGTTGTTGTGAGTCAACAGAGCCCCAGATCCATCTGGCATAAGAGGTATCTTCTCAAGGTTAATCTCTCTGTAGATATGAGCTTTGTTATACCTGGTTTGAGCTTTACTTCAGGTGAGGGTAAAAATAAATAGCTCTTCTGGGATTTAGATCATTTGTTGGTCATTAGTCCTAGTTCAGCTCTGCCTGCATTGTTTGGGGGTCTATGTTGTCATGTGGGGATATATTTGGAGCATTCTGCATGAAAGGTCTGAGTTTCAGTGTTTGTCCCATTTTGTGAATCCGTCTATTTGGCAAGCGGTAGGAATTTGACATATACACAGACACACCTTACATCTGGCAGTCTAAAACAAACAGCCTCCATGCCATGTAACGGGTAACGGAAGCAGCGTTCACACCAAAACACACCCCAATTAGAGGTCCCCCTCGTGTGAAGCATTTCTCTCTGTGTCACTCACATGTCTCTTGTTTTTCTATCATTTATTTAGTCTGAGTGTGTCTCTCTCTTTTTGTGTTGCTTTATCTTTGTAGCTGTCTCTCTGTGTGTTTCTCAATGTTCCTCTGTCCTCATCTCTATTCAATTCTTATTCAAACAAATGCACTGGCATGTTCTGACAATGTGCACATTATTGAGGAGTACTCTGGAGATAACATTATTAATTCACGACAGAGCATCACTAAAGCAGCAACAATAATTGAGATTGGCCGTGTTGACAATCAGTGGAGCAACAAAAGAAAAGAAAAACAAAACAACAATATCAACAACGAAAACAACAATAACTAAAATATATCAGTGGGAAAGTCAGTCTGCTTTCGTCTCTTACCACAGAAATTCACATTTTCAGGTTATTTTGTTCTATTCTATTTTCATATTTATGATTCGCAACTTCTCCTCAAATTTCTTTTTCCCCCTTCTGTGCTCGTTTAATACAGGCTAGGTGTTTAGATCAATCTTCTCCAATCAATATTTAATATCAGAAAGAAGCGCTAGCCTTTTAGTTGTATGTACTCTGGCGTTTCGTCTGGACACGCAGGCGATCGTCTCCATTCAGCCTGCTCTCTGGGAATCTAATGAATTATTGGATTGGACTAAAATACACTCAGCGTGTGTACCAAATGGTGCCATCTTCAATGTCTTGTTTGTTGCTTTTGACACACAGTCATATTCGCTCTGGTCAAATGTAGCATGCTCTCTAGGATTTAGGGTGTCATTGTGGACTCAGACTCAGGTCTATCCAATCCATTTTTCCCTCTCACCCTGGCTATATGTCCACCTTGCCCAGCCTCTTGGTATAACAGATGAAAACAGCGTTCAATCCATCATCATTGTGGTCAGTGTGAGGCACATTGCGTTAGGAGAGGAAAGAAGTCACACATAGAACATGAAGTAAAGGACCTCAGAGGTGTTCTCAAACCAAAGGTTTTCGTAAGGCTTGTTCACTTCTTATGGTCAACTTGTATGTTTGGTATTGCACCATTCTGGGAATTATAAATGGTATTTATAATGTAGTTATAAATGTACACTGTAGTTGTAATGGTTACTGTTGTTCTAATGGTTACTGTATTTGTAATGGTTACTGTATTTGTAGTGGTTACTGTAGTTGTAATGGTTACTGTATTTGTAATGGTTACTGTATTTGTAGTGGTTACTGTAGTTGTAATGGTTACTGTCTTGTAGTATTGTCATGACCACTAACAGCATCAGATGTTTTGCCGACTACGCCACAAAAGTTCTTATAGTCACGTTCAGTATATCATTACAAACTTATACATTACTCTGACTAAACACATTGATTTCCAACCAAATGTGCTCTGTATGTCTATGTTTCATGGTTTCTCTCTGGTAAAGTCCCCATTTTTCCATTAAGAATGCATTACAACGCTAAGTACATCAACCAGTAACCAGAGAGCAATTCAGCAATATAAGTGTATATAAATAAATATATTTAAAAGTATATCTTGCATGTATAATTCATCATTACCGTAGGGGTCTGCAGGCTTTAATGATGTCTGCTCTCATTACCCAGCATGCCTTCTAAACGGCTTCTTTCCCTCTACATATAGGGCACTTTGAGACAACAGGGCACGTCAAAACTAGTTCACCACAAAAACATAGGGTGCAGTTTGGCACAAATAGCCAGTCTCTGCTTTTTCCTGCCCACTCTGAGACGGGATACTAATGGGGGGACACATTTACTTATTTGAGGTCCTAATTGCAACAGTATTAAAGGCAGATACAAGAAGTGTCTGGAAACCCAATACGATCCCTGTGGGACGCTTTCTTCATATGAATCCACCTATAAAGGACAGAAAGGAATTCCAATCTCGTGGTGTCAGATTGCGTGAGGCTTGTCCGTCATTTGTCAGTAGTCACAACTTACTCCGAGCAATTCCTGCTTTCTGTCCGCTTCCTATTGCCACGGTGATGGATGGGAGTGGTTACCTAGGTGACGGATGGGAGTGACGGAGAGCAGCGGTGATGGTGTCAGAGTTGCCCAGGGTGATTTCTCTATTAGGGTAGTGGCAGATTTGAACATCACCAGAACAACAACAAAAGGATGCTTATTTTGTGTTCAACCTTTATCTCAGTATTATTTGAAAAGATTATTGCTGTTTGAACCATAGAATTTCTGAATACAAGATTCTGATTGGCTAGTGTATTCTGGAATGGGCATTTAAAGCTGATATACAGGACAGCAAAGGGAAAGAGAGGATCACACACCGGACATCTAGACATTTTATATATTATATATACACCCATCTCCACTATCAGGTGATTAATTCAAAGACTGTGTCAATGACTGAGTTCAATATTCATGTCACCATGCTGAAGAACTCTAATTAAACATCACCTTCAGGCCCACAATTTGGCAGAAATCCTCTACTCATCATGACAGAAATGGCAGCACCTGGAGTTTAAAACACATTCTTTGAACTTTAATTGGAACAGTGTTCTGTGGTCAGGTAAGATATTCAAACAGTGGAATTTCAGTCTCTGGAGATTTATTTGGGTGTTTGTGTTTTTATGGCCTTACCAAGGGGTTGCAAATGTTTGGATGGCACGGTACTAATTGGGGAATTATCAAAACCATACACTAAAAACAAGACATCTACATGTAATTAGAATAAACGATTGTAGGCGAGTACTCTACACGGTAGACCTATCACAACTGCACATATTACTCGACATTGGTTTGTAGGACGATTCTATAATGTCTGCCTTTTGACAAACTTCAAGTGGGCTTTTACTTCCATCTGGCCACTCAGCCATAAACGCCTGGTGGAGTGTTCCTGAGGGGATTGTCCTTCTGGAAGGTTCTCCCGTCTCTGCACAGGGTTACCAACAGGCTCTTGTTCACTTCCCTGACCATGGCCTTTCTCTCCCAACTGCTCAGTTTGGCCAAACAGCTTGATGTGGCCTGCTGTGTTTCTGTGGACCTTCAGTGTTTCTGTGGCCTGCTGTGTTTCTGTGGACCTTCAGTGTTTCTGTGGCCTGCTGTGTTTCTGTGGACCTTCAGTGCGGCAGACATTCTTCAGTACTCTTTCCCAGACCTGTGCCTCGACACGATTCTAGCAGACAATTCCTTCAATCTCAACCTTGTTTTTTGCTCCGTAACAACAGTACACGATAAAGACCCAAAAGGCATGATGGTAATGACCAGATTTGATCAAAAGACATGGAGATACGAAATAATCGTTCAAAAAATAAATAAATAATTGAACGCAAGTTATTTCTGCCGGTAAATGTGCGCTAATTGTTTTGTTTGTTGGTGTCCATGACTTAAGAGGAACAAACGACCCACTTCTGTAAATTAACTTGGCTACCACTCATCCAAATTCATCATTCATTATTTCCCAGGTAATTAATAGAGCCTCAGTATCAACCCATTACACATTCTTATGTTAGTTTTTCACTAAACGCACGTGTTCCAAATGTGGTCTGTGCACTTCCATCGTCCCTTGTCAAATGTGGTGCACTTTAAAGGAAGCCTTTCAGGATGCACAGAAAGTAAATGTTTTATTCAGTTGGTTGATGAAATAAAACAACAATAAGGAGACTGAAAAGACAGCCTGATTATCTCCAGTAAACACCAGCCCCTTTGAAGCACTTCAAAGCGGAATTCTCCGGGAAAGAGAAACTGCGCTGGGTGCAAAGTTGACAGAGTTTACAGGTAACGCTGTTTCAATCATCACTGCCTATTGAGAAGAGTGTGAATCCCAATGGCCCCCGGTTCCCTATTCAATGCGTTACCTTTGTCCAGGGGGCCTACATGACTCTGGCTGACAGTAGTGCACTAGAGAGGACATTTGGGACTTGGCCAAAACGTATCCTAGCTTAACCGGCGACAGAACTTTTCAAAGTGTTCTTATTGGATTTGTTTTTTGTTTGTTAGTAGCCCACAACAGACAAAGAAAATGACACAACTGACAGGTAATTCCGTTCCAACTGATAGGAGACCACAAGCAACAACGTATGCATCCGAATGGCTCCCGGCAGAAGGCTGTCTATCAATGTAGATATTCAAACAAAACGACCAGAGCAGAACAGGCTATAAATTACAGGTAATGGCATTACACAACATCTAACGAAACCCAAATGAAACATATACTGGAGGAGGTCCCGGTGAGTTGAAACACGCGCTCAGACCCACGCATCCTCTGTCGACGGAGAGAGGTCCCTCCCAAACTGAAACCCAATTTCCCCCTTAGATTAGGGCACTACTACTGAGCGGTTCCCATGGAAAGAAGTGCATTAAATGAGATTCGGGGCACCATTTAGGACACGGATCCAGCTCATCCATATATAATACAAAGCTGTCACGATCATTAAGTCCAACCTAAGGGTCTCTCTAGCTTCAATCTATTGGGCTGCTGCTTTGAGACACACACACACACGCAAGTGCAAACACACACACACCAACATGAATAAACATCAACGTGAAAAGACGCTGTTTGACAAAATCCTTGATGGACGGCTACAGGACCGCATCGAGCTGACACAGGTCTTCCTCTAATAACAAATCACACTCTCTCCTTGTTTTCCCCAACTAGTCGGTGATACTTCCGCGTTCTCTTCCGTACCAAAATGGCGGACCCCTACTTCTTCAGCGTCCCCATGGGCCCTGTAATAAGTAGTGAGCTGTTTAGGGAGTGGAAACGGTCAAAGTACGTAGCTCTGGTAAGCTGATGAAAACATCATCTGTAGACAAATACAAACAGTCCTAACACGCACTGTTCTAGGGGCAAGTAGTGAGCTGTTTAGGGGTGCTTTAGAGGAGGCTCCCTGGGGGGATTTGGAAGATACAAACATGAACCCCCTCCTCCACCGCAGTCCAGCATTGTATTCCTCCTTTTTTTCTTTTTTCGAAACCTATTGTGGAACATCGGGCCATTTTCTGCTTTTGTCACAACAGGGGTGAATAAGAGAGGAAGAGGGGGGGGGGACAGAGGGAGAGAGCGAGAGAGAGGAAAAGAGAGAGAGAAGGGGGGAGAACCGAGGTAGGAAGGGAAAGAGCGAGAGAAGAAGGGAGAACAGAGGTAGGAAGGGAAAGAGGAAGAGAGGGGGAGAAACGAGGAGACCAGAGGGAGAGAGAGAGTGATAGAAGGGTGGAAATGCTTCATGCGTCACCTCACTGCTCCCAAAGCCGTCCGGCAGAAGGTAGAAGTCTGTTGTTGTCTCTACACTGGGTTTGAATTCACACGAAAGCTTCCACTGAGATGACGACAGGCATTTTGTTCCCCTGGCCAGGCAGACTTGGATTTTGGTACCGGGAACGTTCAGCGTAAACGGAGGTGAGAAATAATTTTTTGGATGGCGCTGCTCTCGTGGAAAAACACCAGGGCAACAGGTCAGAGGTGAACCCGTCCGATTTTTCAGTGTCATCTTGGTTCTTTCGAGCAGTCTGTTGAACGAAGCACGGTCTCCATCTCAAACAGCGCCTTGTTTACTGCACAGCTAGGGCCCTGTCTGCTCAAAAGAAGCCTGCTACCTAGGGAATAGGGTGCAATCAAAGCCTCCATGGCCTTTCTAAGGAACAGTACTGGGTAGGCCTCCCTCTAATTGGAGGAGGCAGTCAATATGTAACCAAAGGTCAGAAGGGAGGATTTAGTAGCTCTGAGTGTTGCCAGTTAATTACTGCTAATCATGGATTGTCACGAACGTCCAGATGTTGGCCTGCTGGTCTAGAGGAAATCCCTGATTCATGGAAAACTCAAGGTTGGCATTATTGAACTTTCTTTCAGATTTTGCTCCCAGGTAACAGTCCTGTGTTTTTGAAAAGTAGAACAAGGTCCATAATCACTGGGGGGAGAATCAGTTCTGGATTTAGTTAATCCTGTCCTAAAGATGGGGAGTAGTCCAGGTTGGCAAGGAACACACGAAATACATTGTGATCATCATTATCAGAAGTTCCTGTTTGATTAGCTGAAAATGCACTGCTGTACTCATCTAACGGCCATGTTGTGAAATTAAAGGTCATTGGTTACAGAAATCATCTCCTCTCTATCGCTTCCTCTCCTTTTTCTTCTTTATCCTCTCTTCTTTCTCCTCTTTTCTCGTCTCTCCTCTATTCTCTTTCCCTTTCTTACCTTCTCATCTCTTAATTTCTCTTGTTTATTTATCTTTCTCCCTCCTCCCTCCTCCCTCCTCTCTCCTCTCTCCTCTCTCCCCCGCCTTCCCCTCATTCGCAGCCAATAGGGAAATCAGACACCATTAGAACTAAACCGGCGTCTGCTATCGTTTATCACCGTGGCCAATATCACCGAGATCATCAACCGGGCCAGGAAACATAGTTTAGCACGGCCATTAACTTCTCATTGGTCCTACTTTCCAAAATGGCCGCCAGCAACAACTGCATTAGCTAGAGATGAGTAGATTGGAAGGGTGGGGAGGGGGGTAATTTCGAAAGGAAAGCAATTAGCCAGGCCAAGGCGATGAGTGTGTGAGGTTTCAAAGGCTAGCTGATGGTGTGGAGGGTGGAGTAGATGCTGCAGTATCTACGAAACGGCTAAATATTTAGGTCACTAATGAGGGGTGAGGATTCACCACAGACAAGCGCTTTCAGAAGCTGCTTCTCTCAGTCGCGATGATGACCGTTGCAGAGCTGAGTTCCCCGATGTAGAAATGTAATCACTTTTGATAAGCTTCTGTCAAGTGGATGATACATAACTACCACTACGACAAAAAAACGACGAAATATTAGGTATGGCTTTATTATTTATTCAGAGTAGTCCACAGATACATTTACTAGAACCAGAGAAGCTCACATCAGACTAGTTTCCTAGAACCAGAGAAGCTTACTTCAGACCAGTCTCCTGAGAGGCTTACATCCGACTAGTTTCATCGAACCAGAGAAACATCCTTCAGACTAGTTTCTTACTTCAGTACAGAAAAACATGTTGGTGATACATTTTCAGTCTTAGTCTGGCAGAGCTTATATTAAATATTATATTAGCATTAGCTGATAAGTAAATAGAATGCTGGTTCCTTTTATTAATAAGGACTTTCACTTTCTTTGAAATATCTGTACAACTTCTGAATTAAATCCAGTCTGCCAACATCAAGCGATGTCTCAGGGATTTTTAGACGGAAGCAAGCGGAAATGTCATGTTTTCGCACCTCATGATGGACCAAAGTAAAATATGATTAATCTTGAACTGTATAGATCTAAGTACAGCATATTCAAGCCCAAGAAAGCATGTTTAAAAATTATCCACAATGAATTCATCACTGACTATCTGGAATGAAACAAGAACGCCGAACCCCGAAAGGCCTCACACTCATTAAAAGTTTGTACCAGCCCTCTGATGCTCGGCTCTGTGGAACCAACTGCCATGCCAGGGAATGTGACAGTTTATTTCTGATAAGTAACACTAGAAACCCTGCGAGAGAGATGAAGAATGAGTCTGGGAGCTGTCTGCAGTTCAAGGGACACCCGAGCAGAGACGTTATCCCAAAGATCCCTTGGTTTCCTCACACTTCCATTCAAAAAAGGTGGGGCAATTTCTCCAAAGAGTCGTGCGAGATGGAAATAACGGAAGACTTGTCATCGGCGGTATGAAAGACACTTGAGCGTTTCATCTCCGCGTGGTTGCGGCTAATTAGCGCACCCGACGCATTACCCAAGAGGCAGTTGAACCATCGCTCCCCACCAACCGAGGAGCGAGGCGTCGCTAAAAATAAAAAGGTGCAACAAACTCCTGGATGAAAGTGGTTGGAAGGCCTTAAATGTCACCCTATTACCCATAGGCACCGCTGCTCGGATGTAGGGCACCGTGTAGGGAGTAGGGTGGCATTCGGAACGTGGTCCCGCAGCTGTGAAATGCACTGAGGGGGATGAAGGGGATGAGAAAAAGAACGAAGGAGCAGAAGGGAGCTGGAGACGGATGGGAAGATACGAGGGAAGAAAAGGGGAGGACATAAGGGAAGAGGAGTGGAGGATATGAGGAGAAGAGAAGGGGAGGATATGAGGGAAGCGGAGGGGAGGATATGAGGGAAGAGGAGGGGAAGATATGAGGGGAAGAGGAGGGGAGGATATGAAGGAAGAGGAGGGGAAGATATGAGGTGAAGAGAAGGGGAGGATATGAGGGGAAGAGAAGGGGAGAATATGAGGGGAAGAGGAGGGGAGGATATGAGGGAAGAGAAGGGGAGGATATAGCGAGGTGGATCGACCAGACTGATTGGTTGTAACTGCATTCTTACTTGTAAGGAGTTATCAGCAAAGGTCATTGCTGGAAAATAGACATAAAATATATTTTTAAGTTTAAAAAAAACCGGTAGAGGCAATGGCAGTGGTACTGTTTTGAGAACTCAGTGAAAAGATAACATTTCTGATGTTTTCAGAAGCCAGGCTGAGACTCTGCTATCCTAGTCTCCAGGGGAGGCCCGTTCCACTGTTGAGGTGGCAGAACAGAGAAGCTGACTGGGTGTTTGGGGAACCGCCCTGAAGCGTGCCTCAGACGTAGGTGGACAAAGAGCCATAATGCAGGATTGTAGGGGTTCAGCATTGTTTGTAGGTAGGGTGTAGAGTAGAGCGGAGATACAGGGAGCATTTCAGTAAAAAATAAATACAAAATAAATTGCTAGCCAAGAGTAGCGAGTACCAGTTAACCAGACTCCTATGGTCATTTTGATGAGCAATATAAGTGGTCAAAGTGTAAAGGTCACAATGATGAGTGATGTAGGGGGTCAGGGTGTAAAGGTCACAGTGATGAGGGATGTAGAGGGTGTAGAGATCAAATTAAATGAGTGCTGTGTGTAAAGTGATGTGTGTTGAAGGGGTCAGAGGGTAAGGGTCACATCAATGCATGTTGGAAGGGTTTTGCGGGTGAAGGTCAATGAGACAAGTGCTATAGGGGTCAGAGTGTAAAGGTCACATTGATGAGTGTTGACAGGGGCTCTGGGGTCTAATTTCTGAAGTTCCAGGTAAACATATTGTGACTAAAAGATGACTAAAATAATTCCTTACAAGACGTGATCTACAGGACGTTTTGATTGAATGTCATATATCTTTGAATACACAGGTATTATGGCAATATAAATTACCTTTTACTTACAGGCTGTAGGTTTTTACATTTAAATCTCCTGAAATCTTAAATGCGACGCTGAGTCACGAGGATTATCACCCACACATCAGCCAGCCGTTCTCTCACCTACACCTTGGTGTAACATAACAGGCATGTAGAACAGACAGCCATTTCATAATCACAGACATTTCACAGATGACATTTAGCCACTGAATGCCTCAGGAACTTGCTGCCTGTTACAAGGCTGGTAATCTACGGCTATAAGCAACATGAAGGGATGAAAGGAGTGTGGAGAAAGGGAGGACCAGAGAGAGAGAGAGAAGAGTATATGACAGAGGGAGGGATGTAGAGGGAAAATAGAAGAGACGGGGAGTGAAAGAGAGACGGGGGAAAGTATAGGGGGTGTAAAGGAGAGTGAGACAAATTGAGGGATGAAGGGATGGTGTAATAACTCAGAAAAAAGGCCTCCTCTCCCTCCTCCTCCACCCACTCACTGGTGAGGAACACGGTCATTTACAGGCACTTTACGGACCTCTCTCCTCCCTCTCCTCTCTCCTCCCTCTCCTCGTCTCCCCTTCTCCTCATCTTTGTGTCTCTCCTACTCAAACCCCCGACTTCAGGGATGGACGTCCTTGAGTTTGACGTTTACGCGTCCCAAATGGCCCCCTAATCCCTGCGGTGGGCGGTGTTCGAGCCCCAGGGCGGGAAACCTAGCGCACTTCGCGGGGGTGCTGCTGGGGACGCCGCCCCTGGTCTCTTTGCCGCAGGACCACCGCCGGTCCCGATTGGCCGGCTCAAAACCATGCAATCACTAAACTCCACTTCCCCGTATTAACTTCAAGAGCCTTCCCAGACTTCAGAGGGAAGGAGCGAGTGGTAAAGGGAGTTAAGGAGACGGCAGAGACTGAGAGAGAGGATCTGAAGCACATCCCGATTCCCTCTGAACTGCCAAAACCAATCGTCAGTGTTGGTAAATAGGTACAATCCCTGAACCCTTTGAAGGGCGTGTCCGTGGCAACCCTTCCTCTAAACATCCCTTTGATTAGAGTCCATTACCTGTCCAATGTTGTTACAGGGAAGAGGGTGACCTCCTCAGGTAACAGGAGGCAGGAGGCTTGAGGGAGAGACAGGGGTCAGAGGAGGGGGGGGCTAAGGGGGCCGGAAACCCACACTGGTTCCCTGGTAATCAGGACGTAACAGAGAGAAGATCCAGGAGCGTAAACCGGATCATCAAACTACATTTAATTTAATTTTTAAAAGGATAAGAATATTATTCATACAAAGCTATGCTCCTGTGCAAAGAAATGATACATGTATAAGTGAAGAAATACAAAAAAATACATAATAATAACCAAATGGAAATAACATGAAAATACAGATTTTTCTGTAAATCTTCCCGAGTCTCAGACGACCTGTTCCGAAGGAGAAGACCACGGTGGATGAAAGAGGCCTCGCCAAACGATTGGGTTCTCGCCTGTGGGACAGCTGAAATGCCAGGGTCAGAAGATCTGAGGCACCGACCGGATACGTCTCCGAAACGCATGTCTGACAGGTATTCAGGTGCAAGGCCATGAACTGCTTTAAAAATCAATGAGGCAAATCAGTTGAACTAACAGGCAGCCATTGCACAGACTTTAAAATAGATGTTGTGTTCCCTCCTTCTGGTCTTTGTTAGGTGGAGAGACGAGGGTGGTAGCTGAAGAGATTAGGGTGGAGCCGGAGAGGGGAGACAAGCTGAAAGAAGGAGAGCTGAGCAGATGAGAGGAGAGATGAAACTGGAGAGATGAGGGAGGAGCTGAAGAGGGGAGAGAGGTAACTGGGGAGGTGAGGAAGGAGCTGAAGAGGGGAGATGAGCTGAAGAGAGGAGAGAGGTACCATGAGAGACGAAAACCCAGTGATGTCTGTAGACTGAAGAGGAGAGAGCGAAGAGAGAGGGTCCTGAAGTAATCAGGCGTCGGGCAGGAGAGGACGGATCAAATAACAGCAGGTAGGGAGGAAACGTGAGGAAAATGGCATGATGATTGTAATCAGAAGGTAGAAACAGCATGACGCAGACCCTGGCTGTGTCCTTCAGGGGAGTACCGGTGTTCATTACAGCAGGAAGACCTGGGAGAGGAAGCTGGTTACTAACAAGTCTGGGTTGGTTGGGTGGGGTTGAAGGAGAAACAGTTGGAGGCGAGATTGGAGAGTCAGAGGCAGCAATTTGGGGAGGTGCGGGTGCTTCATTTCAACACAACGGGATGAGCGGTGAACCAGTTTAAGGGCGGCATCGTGAGATAGTGCCTTGTGAATCCAAGGAGGTGTGGTGGGAGGGAGGGATGAAGGTTCAGGGATGAAGGGGTCTCCTTCATGAGGGAGGAGGTGGTTGGGAGGGCGCTTTAAAATACAATCTGAGACGGGGTAAACGGTGGTGGTTTGCAGGGGAGATCTGGGGGCGAGGGAGGAGATCGGAGGAACAAAGGAGTTCAGTGGAGCAATAACAAAGGTGAGGAGAAACAGAGGAGGAATGGTGGGTTAAAGAGAGGGGGAGGTGGAGAGGGAAGTACAGACAAACAGAGAGACAGGTAAATCACGGTCACCACGGTGACTACCGAAATGTTTCAGGCGACACCGGTGGAGTTGTAGACTAGACTTATCGGGGGCCATTACGCGCTGCATAGGAGATGATGTCGAGATGATACCTCTTCTTTACGACGGGTATAAAAACGAGACAGCAGCAATTGGAGCCTTTTATTTCAAAGACTGATAGAAAGTGGATGGACTTGTCCTGACCAAGTACAGGACAACCACTTTATAAGTTCTGATGCTCTGTGGCCGATCCGCTCAGTCTCACCAAACTCCAAACAAGCTATAGTGACTCTGCAGATGAGGAGGTGGAGTACAGACTCTCCAGAAGACACACACTCATAGTGTTTATGAACACACACACATACAGTACAACTATCACACATGCTTCCCATTCCCATTTCTAATCGGTTACTAATTTACTGACCGATATGAGGACACTGATCATTACTGCCTGATGACCGTTTCCTACTCCCTTGACGACTTCCCCTCAAATTAGAACGTCACTTCGCTCCTAACAATTATGCAGATGAGGGGAAAGCTGTGAAGGAGAATCGCATTTTTTTTCACTGAAATCCGTGGCTCAGTTTTGTTTAAACAGCCACCACGCATTTCTGCTAATCAGAAGTAACAATCTTTTCATTCTTTCATATGTTTTGAGTTAGCCATGGCAAAAGTTAACAAATGGCATAAAGAGAACATAACTATGGATTGTAAGGTTTTTTCCCCTAACCACTGATTTGCCATTTAATCATGACCCAGGATTGGAGACCGGATTCTGATGAATGTGGTGGTGGATGGACAGTAATTAGACTATAGAGATCATTTAAAGTATGGCGCAGGACCAACTAGGAACTCCAACGCTGTTGGACTGTATCAAAATGTTCAGAATTCGGTGCGATACAAAGACTATGTTTACCAGCAGCTTTAATTCCAGGGTATTTTCATATCCGCTTAATTTCATTAATTAATTTAGAAGTTACAGCACCTTTTGTACTTCACTGACTTCACAGTGGTTTCTAATTAGGCGGGTGTTTGTTTGCATCGGTAGTGTGTGTACAAGCTGTCAACACATAGTATTGATTCTAAGCTTTGCATTTGGAGTCCGTCGCCATTGACCCAAATGCCAATGCCAATCATGTTGAACTTGACATTATGCGACGGATCAATCACAACGAATCAATTAAAAACACGACTAACGTATTTCGGCCCGCCAAAATCAACTGCACATTTACAAGAAGATACGAAGGACTTATGAGCTAAGCACTGGCAAATGAACTGACAGACCACGGATGACCTCTGCAGTGGATGACCAGGGAATGCTCACCATGATGAAGAAAAAGACAACTAAGTACTGTCTTATAGATCAGGAAAACCATCCAGAAGGTGGATGTAACAACCAACAACTGCCATCCACAGTGGACTTCACCAGCTGAATTTCAGAAGTTGGATAATACGTTAGAAAAACATTAATTATCCTCATACACAGTCTCCAAAAAGCCTGCATAGTTCAGCAAAAACAAAAGTATTGTGGACAGATTTACTGTGGTACTTATTTGTGAAATAGGGTTGTTTTGGGAATGAATGGCGGCCACTGGAACAGGCTCACTTGTTTTCATTGATTTGTAACTGCTGGATGAATTTCAGAAGTGAACAGAGACATTGAGCGGGAGAGGAAGAGATGCGCAACGGGTTTGCTCTACAAAAAAGTAAAGTTGGTACATTCTAAAACAAAAACCGTCACACACACACAAGGATAGAAAATACAAAAAAAAAAAAATTGAGACAGTAACGAGATCCCACCAAAACGTGATACAGTGCGTCCTTACATTCCTCTTTCAGGGATCAACTTCTGGGAATGCCTAAAACTAAATATTAAGACTGAACAAGAGTAATTGAATGGGCAAGCCTGGAGCCTGGAATTGTCACGACAACCAGGAGGGCTTTAAGCTAGGACAGCAACAAATCTTTCGAGGCTGGTTCTCCGGAGGTGTGGGTCAAGAGCTCATGTCCTCTTAAGTTTAAACACCTTCACATCCCTGCGCCAGACTGCACGTAATCATATACCATGCTGAGTCTGTAGTAGACACTTGAAAGTTTACGCTGAGTCCGCATTTCTAACCTTAATTGGTAGATTATTCCACAGTAGTGGAGTCCTATGAGAGAAAGCCCTGCCTCCGGCTGTTTAGGAATTCTAAGTACAATTGGAAAGCCTGCATCCAAACAGTTTCGCTCTAGTTAAGATTCTAGCAGCTGTATTCAACAGTAATTGAAGTTTATTTATTGATTTATCAGGGTAACAGGAGAGAAGAGCATTGCAGTAATCTATAAGTATCAAAAGCATGGCTTCATTTTTATAAATCAGTTTTTGATAAAATGTTTCTACAATTTTACGATAATGGAAAAAAGCAGCTCTTAAAATACATTATTTAATAGGTTTACTGTGAGATCTGTTTTTGGTTTCTCAAACGAGTATTTCAGTTTTTTGTAATCCAGATCCCTCCAGCAATACAATCCAGTTCCCTCCAGCTGTACAGACTGCCCAAGACAAAGACCTAATGAAACGTCTACTCACTGTTTCTTGTGTGAGAAGGACAATCGAAGACAGACAGACAAACAGAGAAAGACAGATAGACAGAGAGGCAGTAAGACAGACAGACAGAGACAGATGAAACAGAGAGTGAGAGACACTGTTAGAGAGACAGACAGGAAGAGAGACAGACAGACAGACAGACAGACAGACAGAGAGACAGACAGCTGAAACAGAGAGTGATATACACTGTTAGAGAGACAGACAGGAAGAGAGACAGACAGACAGACAGACAGACAGAGAGACAGACAGCTGAAACAGAGAGTGATATACACTGTTAGAGAGACAGACAGGAAGAGAGAAATAAACAGGGAGAGATTGAGAACCAGACAAGAGAGATTGACCCTAACAATGCAGAAGAGAAATGGCCTTTGTGTAATTTCCTTCACCATCTTGTATTAGTGCAATGTGTCTCATAGGACCGGGGCATCACATCATTTCTAAGCCATTATCAGTAATTAGCCGGGCTCCGTCAAACGTCAATTAATAACATATATGAAAACAGACCACCACACAATGGAATCATAGCAGCCAGTTCAGCAAGAGGCAGAGGTTAACTCTGCTCAGTCAATGAAGCTGTGGTAAGCTACCCAAGGTTAAGCAGGCATTATTTGTATGTATTAATTTGTTTACTCCATTCCAAGCCAACTCAAATTAATCTTAACTAACCGTAATGGGGAATAACAATGAATGTCTACAATTTGCCATACAGTTCATAAATAATCGTTATTATTATGTTTTGCATACACAAAAAAAGAAAATGAAATTAACTACATTTTGGGGGGTTTTGTGTTACTTAAAAGTGATTTGACCATTAAATACATATGGTAACATACCCTCATTGTGCCTTGTTCGCTTTTGCTGGCAATGGCTGAAGTTCACCAGGGCTGTTCATTAATTACTGTCTGTATTGAAACATAGACTATTTTCAGTGTTACTACTCTCTTACTCCATTGGGGTAACTGTCCCAATATCTCGCTTCACACTCGTAGATAAAGTAAAATATATCTTACAACGTTCTTTCCCTTTTAGATCAGAGAAATAACACACATTAGAAGTGCCTGTGACAATTAACAGTCCCCCTCTGTCTCGTGCAAAAGAACATTCCAGATTAATTCGGGAAAGTGGGTGAGGACATTGAAGATGCTTAAGAGTGTACTCACTCTGCTAGCAGTGACAAGCAAATGCATTACCATGGGAACAAGCAATAACCGATTCTCTATCATTAATAAATAATCAAACGGCAACGATGTGAATATATATTCAACAACAAAAACAAATCCACTAAGTTGCCCCACAATACACACACACACTGTGTTCCACTACTGCCCTGTTTATATGCAGGTGGTCGTGTTTCGGGGCATTTCCCACCACAGAAGAGAGTGAAGCCAGATGTCATTGTGTGTAAAGATGTCAGGCTGCTTGCTCAACGGGAGAGTTGAGCAGATGTGTGTCCCCTGGGATACCCTTGTCATTAGCCCAGGGATGGGAGCCGATGGAGAGAGGAAGGAAGGAGAGGAGGACAGAGAAAAAATAGGAGGGGGAGGGAATAAAAGAGAGGGGGAGAGACAAAAAGAGAGAGACTTGTAGAGCAAGAGAGAGAGGGAGGGAGAGAGAGGGAGAGAGAAAGAGAGAGAATGATTTTGAGATGCCCTTCCATAACGGAAATTGATATCTCTCTCTCTCTCTCCCACTTTCCTTCCTCCTTCTTCTCGTCTCTGTTCAGAGAATATCCGTCCATAATGAGTGGCCCATGGGCTGGTGGGTCAACGTTAACTCTCTCTCTTCAGTTCCTCTAATTGTAAATGTTCCAATGTTCTGTTGTTTCCATGGAGACGGGTCTCAAGGTTCCATGGAACAACGTTAGTGTTCCACGGGTTTTTACAACTTCGCCTCGAGATAGCTGAGGAAAATCGCACCCTTAAAACACGTCGGGATCTTCCTTTATGGCAGAAACATTTGTGTTCCCACAGAAATTTCTGAGGACAGAAGAATATACTCCGGTCCCAAATGCCAGCTATTTCCTACGTATTTAAGCGTTCAGAGTGAATGGGAAGCGGTTTATTCACTTGCGTTCGCTGTGTTTTAAGTCCTCACATCAACCTCAAGGTTAAAAAGGCTCATTACTTTTTACGGTCCTCCTTAAGGCCACAGGGAGACGTGCGACAGTTTAGGATTTAAATATTTGGGCCCGTCTGTTGAGTGGCTCTTGGAGTTGCTCCACTCACCCCACATCACTTTCCCGAAGTGTCAGCGTGCACAACCAGTCCAAGGTGACTTACACACCCACACTAACCACACACACATACACACACAGAGACACATTTGTGCCCACAAACACACACTTGCACTCTGGAATTCTTCAGGCAGTTCTCAGGGACTAGTAGTTTCTGTCTGGGGAGTAATATTCATTCTGATTGTACATATTGTGGAACATAACAGGGTAATAGTGCAGTACGAGTCCAAACATTTGAAATGCGACCATTATATACGTAGGGTACCAAAGTAGTTGTTGGAGTCACGACACACTACACTGTCTCTCTCCCACCTGTCACCCAACACCTCTCTCCTATCTCTGTCTCTGACTCTCTCACATCTCTGTCTCTGTCTCTCTCGCATTTCTGTCTCTGTCTCTCTCCCATCTCTGTCTCTCTCGCATTTCTGTCTATGTCTTTCTCCCATCTCTGTCTATGTCTCTCCCTCCTCTTTGTCTCTCTCTCTCGCATTTCTGTCTCTGTCTCTCTCCCATCTCTGCATGTCTCTTTCTCCCATCGCGGTCTGTGTCTCTCTCTGTCTATCTGTGTGTCTCACTCCCACCTCTGTCTGTGTGTCTTTCTTTGTCGGTCCTCTCTCTTCCTTCTCTGTCTCTCTATCTCTCCATCCATCTCATATCTGTATGTCTTTCTGTGTCTGTCTCCTTTCCATATTTGTCTGTCTCTCTCTTTTTCAGTGTCTCTCAATTCATTTGAAGTTAACCTCTGACAGCACTCAGCTTTTCACTGTTTCTCTCTGAGTGCGTTCATCAGTCTAGCAGGGCAATCGATCGAGTAATGTAATAGGGTGTCCCCTCAACAAGCAATAGATTTTGCTTCCCCTGGAATTGTATGAATATATATAAGTATATAATACATATTTTTTATTAATATATATAAAATAAGACGGTATAACAAGAATTCTGTGAAAAAACTATTTTTTTCATAAATTCAGACATATTATTATTCTGAAGATCTAGTTCTAAAATGGTATGGGAACATCTCCAAAACTAATTGTGGTCTGTCATGACCCACAGAGATCACGGTCTTATCTGCTGTGGCATGGAGTTCAATGGGAGGAAGCCGGACTGGGCTGTCCTGCGCTCTAGTGACTCCTGGTGGTGGGTGTGGCATCTGCAAGCTAAGTCGTGGAGCAAGCAGTTGGAAAAGACATATTGGCGGGACCCGTCCCAGTCCTACTCTTAATGCTGAGTTTTGTGCCACGCGCTGTCTCAACAACTGTCTCAATTTCATTCGTTTTTTGCATTCCTTATCAATAAATTTCTTACTCAATGGTCTCCCAGGAGGTTAATTATTTTAGATTTCTTAGATTTTGGTTGAGTTTTATTTGATATGTGAGCAGATAGATCAAACGTCCTAATCATCCTTTCTACAGCTTACACCTTCACTGCTGCAGGGATTTGATTCAGGACATGTATCAGGGACTGCTAATGTTTTGGTATTTTTCTTCTCATTTTATCTCCCCCATGTCTCTCTCTCTCCCCCATGTCTCTCACTCTCCCCCATGTCTCTCTCTCCCCCATGTCTCTCTCTCTCTCCCCCATGTCTGTCTATCGCCCCTCCGCCACTGACATGTCTGTCTCTCTCTCCCCCATGTCTCCCCTCTGTCAATACAATGTCTGTCTCTCTCTCCCCCATGTCACTCTCTGTCAATATAATGTCTGTCTCTCTCTCCCCCTTGTCTCTCTCTGTCAATATAATGTCTGTCTCTCTCTCCCCCATGTCACTCTCTGTCAATATAATGTCTGTCTCTCTCTCCCCC
>JACXGK010002291.1:20130-31662 GCA_016801125.1 Novumbra hubbsi | reverse complement strand
TTCTCCATCTCCATCATGTCACTCTCTGTCAATATAATGTCTCTCTCTCCCCCTTGTCTCTCTCTGTCAATATAATGTCTCTCTCTCCCCCTTGTCTCTCTCTGTCAATATAATGTCTGTCTCTCCCCCATGTCTCTCTCTGTCAATGTAATGTCTTTCTCCATCTCCATCATGTCACTCTCTGTCGATATAATGTCTGTCTCTCTCCCATGTCCCCCCTCTGTCACTATAATGTCTGTCTCTCTCTCCCCCATGTCACTCTCTGTCAATATAATGTCTGTCTCTCTCTCCCCCATATAATGTCTCCCTCCCTCCACCTGTGGCCACTTAGTCTTGACATGGCTGGCCCGATGTCGGCCCATTACCATCACGCGTCTGTAACTCAGGTCCTCCATGACAGCGGCTTGACAACAACCATTTAGCCGGGGCAGAAATCCTTCATTATTCCCCGCCCAGGCTGTGCAGGAGGAGGCTGCGTGGGGAACGTTGTGACGAGACCCTGGTGTGAATCCAAGAGGCTTCCCTGTTGCTGCGCGGTTTTAGACCGGCCCGATCATATGAGAGCATCGCCTGAGACACGTACAATGTCCGCCAACTGAGCGCCACCGTCCAAAGAATCATAGCGACAGTGGGAGCTCGTGAAGCCCGCTGGGATTTGAACCGGCAATCTTGGCATTGCTGATGAAACACTCCCACCACCCGAGCCACATGGGACACGCTAATAGAGACAAAGACAGGGACAAGTACACATGTTTTACACACACACAGACACACACGTTTTACACCGAACCAGTCAGTTTATTTTCAACTCTTGTTTGGCCTTCTGCTTAGTCACTTTGCTGCTCCTCTGTGTGCGAGAATATTAATGAGTTAGTGTCCTTCGTGAAACCTTGCTTAATGCTTTCCCATGTGAACTGAGTGAGAGAGAGGAGTGGAGAGTGGAGAGAGAGAGACAGGGAAGCAACGGAATAATAAAGAAGAGAGACAGAAGAGAGACAGAAGAAGAGACAGACAGAAAGAAGACAGACAGAGAGAAGACAGACAGACAGAAAGAAGACAGACAGACAGACAGTGAGAGGCGTGTAAATGAAGAGAGCTGGAGAGGAAGACGGATAAAAAAGAAAGAGAACCCGTTCTACCTAGTCTATCGCCAGGCCCAGGTGAGCTCGATCATGTCATCTCAGCTTGTTTGTTTGCGAATGTCCTACGGACATAATCCTTCCAAGCACTCTGTCCTCTTCGCGATGCACCCAAGTTCAGCCACCAACGAAAAAGACAAACAGATATAAATTGTTCCGTGCTTCTCTTCTGCCCCTTGTGTGCCAGTCCCGGAATCTCATCTGCGTTCCTGTCTGGTCAAATGCCTCCTCATCTATTGCCCCGTGAGGCCTCCCTCGAGCGGCTGACCCCCTACTGATTGTGGTGCCCTACCCCCTGTTTGCCATGGCGGGCTCTGATGTGTTTGGAGCAGGTACCCCGATCCCACTGCCATCTCCTGGACACACACACAGGTTTCCGGACGTGTTGAGAGTAAGGCTACTCCCTCTCTCACTTTCCCTCGCGCTATTGTTGTGTGGTTGGCTTTTTGGCACCAAAGGACAGCCCCAAGCCACTACATTCTTTCCTACTTTAAACCGGCAGAAATGCACTTCCAACATGATATCGGTGCCATCCGATGCTCATTCTTCAAGCCTCCTGGTCCGGCTGACATTTCCTAATCGCCAAGCCGCTCAAATGGGACAAGCCCTAAAACTCCTGCTTTGGATCCAGACCCATTACACCATTTCTCCTTGCAGGTGGTCACTGAGTCAGAGGTGCTGAATGAGCTCTTTAAACTGGAACCGAAAAAAACAGATGGTTTTCTTCCACAAGTTATCAGACCATATCATGTCAGTGTGTCTTTCTCACCTCTTCAACATTCATTTCACTCTACAAACATTCCCAAACATTCCCAATGCTCGGAAAGCATCTACATTGCCACCTTTATTTAAATCAGTGCATGAAGCTGATCGTAACTGTAATAAACCAGTGTCCATCTCTTTTATTTCAAAAACACTTCAAAAACCCATGTCTGTAAGCAACCGTATGGTTTCCTTGATGCTCACAGTATCCTATCTAAAGTGCAATCTGGTTTCCGTTCTAGTTTTGGTTGTCACAGCAACCTGTAAAGGTCGTAATGGTGTTGCCACTGAGTTTGGCTCCAAACAGTGTTGTGCTTCGTGATTTGCTTGTGCTTTGTACACGGCTTTCTCTTCGATAACCGTTCATCGTTTCCCCGGTCTGGGTGGCTCAACCGGATTCAACCCAAGCTAGATTTTGGAGATGTAATTGACCGGTCTGCAAATGGTGCTGAAGAGAAAGCCTACAGGGCAGAAGATCTCCAGGAACGGGGTTGGGCAGCCCTGGGCTAGATGTTCTCCACCATTCAGATGTCCGATTGACCACTGATGCTCCTTACAGGACACATCACTGTATGCTCCTCTATACGCTAAACGTATGAGGCACAAGGCCTTACTGCACCTCCACCTTCACAAACAGCTCTTACTCTGCAAGTCGCATCCAGATTAAGATCTTTAAATTAACGACATCTTTGGTTCGCTCCTCCCTTCAGTCGGCACGCGTCAAGATCCATCACTTCTAAAGACCCAATCAACACACTTGCAGACACCTGTAACCTGTAACCACATTCGCTGACACCTGTAACCTGTAACCACATTTGCTGACACCTGTAACCTGTAACCACATTTGCTGACACCTGTTTGGGACCACCCTGCCGTCTTGTCCTGTTGTTGTCTAGACGTGTCTGCGTCCCGGCATGTGGCTCTACCCTGTCTGCTGCCAGGACCGTGGTTCCATTACGTATGCTGGCGTTGTGTGCCATTGTCATGCTCTGTTTTCTGCAGCCGTTCTGTTGTGCTTCGCCCGTGTCTCTCTGCGTGTCTGGTTGTGTCTCTGTCAGCACCGTACTGTTGCCAAGTGGTGTCCGTCTCTTTCTGTTTAATCCCAATACCCGTTCCCAGCTGGAGGCCTCTTCTGCCTCCTGACAGGACGTTATTGTTGCTCCTAATTGACTTGCCTGGTAAAATAAAGATAAAACAAAACAGAAAAGGAAAGGAGGTGGGGGGGGGTAGAGGGGGATTTTTGTTAAGACATTTACACAAAGCACTTAGATTCGGATGCGGTGCATAATTCCTCCTTTGAAAAACTCCCTGGTGAGTGAAAGATTTCAAAAGTCTTCCACAATCCATCCTCTCTTGATTTCCGTTTCTGCTGCAGAGAATGTGCTGCTAGTTGCGGGTAGTGAAATATAATCCCTTTCTGATGAGGCGGAATCTGTCTATTCTTTTCGATTTGTTTCCCATGCAGCAGTTCTATTCTTAAAGTCCCCAACACAAGTTGTCCATCATTTTACCTGTTAGCTCAGGGTCTTCCTGTTCCAGTCTACTGCGGTATTCGGTTCTGGCGCTTCCAGAACTCGAGATTCATCTCGACCCAATCCCTAAACCGATTCTACACATCAAATTGTCTTTGTGAGGAATGAACATTGACGGTATTCAGTTCAACCCGGGTTCGGTGTGTATATGCGTCCAAACAGACTTTCATTAACAGGGAGCTTACTTCTGGTGTTGCAGCACACATTCAGATAATGTGGTCAAATTCCAGTAACTTTGCCAAAACTCATAAATCTCCTGAATAAATTATTTCAGATAATTTGCATACAAACTCCTATTGCATAATAAGAATTCGTTGGACATTTACTTGCCCACAACTTGCATTCAAACTGGCTGCCGTGGCAAAGCTGAGTAGAGTACCTAAACCACAGATACATATTTCAGTAAGAAAAATCCCCACAACATATTGGATTCATTCATGAAATAGTTCACTATTTATGTTTCAGCAGCGTGGCTCCCCAACCGGCCTAACAAGGACACGCTCAAACTCAACGCTGGCCTTGAACACCAACCAACTGTACACCTATAAGGGGGTAAATTTTCACACCTGGATCCACAGGTCACACCGGCCGCGTTTTAGTGCCTGTGTCAATTGCCACGGCAACATACTGGGTGCCAATCAGCACCGTGCCCGGAGGCATTCTGCCAATCACCCCATTGACGGAATAAGTGCAGGGGGGATTGGTCACCGGGTCCTCTTAATGAGATGTAAACACATCCGTCCATGTTCAGGCCTCCGAGCGACGGCCGTATTGGTTTCCTTCTACTTCCTCCATCCTCCGGCCAGACATTCGCCCCCCAACACGAGCTCCCTTTCTCATGTGACTTGCTGACCTGGCAGAAACAAGATGAAGTGGCCTCTATATATACGCTGATCTATGGTCAATGGCCACGGTTGGGATTTTGAAGAGCCCGGAGGCGACTTTTACTGAGATTGACACAACGGACGATTGGGTTTTCATTCTCCTGCATGGGTCTTAAATATAATACTCTAGTCCCTCACTGCCAAGCCCAAACCTCACAACTATACAAGGTAATAGCAAGTGAGTCGGAGGAAACAGGTACCAGTTTCTATATCATTAAGACGATGTTGAACAGGCTTTGGTGTGATCCTTCTGGACCGTGCCCCTCTTCTCTCTCTCACTCTCTCCCTCCCCCTGCCCTCCCCCCTCTCTCTCCCTCTCTCACTCCCTGCGAATTGGTAGGAACTGATAATCCTCACCAACTGATCATTTCCCTGCGGATGAATGAGAAGAAGCAATAGCACTGCGATCTACTCAAAACATATAATTCATTTACAGCTCTCAATCTTCACCTCACTCACATACGATTTCTCATTCAAGAAGTAAGCTGTTATTTGTCTCTTTGGAAACACCTACTTGACTTGATTAATGAGGTCTGTGTTATAAATGACACTTTATTCCCTACAGGGGCCCTACCAGACAAGTAGCTCTCCACCACGGCTGTATGAACCACAAACAGCTAAAAGGAAAACAGCTTCTGAAGTACACGGTCTCTTTGCCTGATAGCGCTGACATCTCTTTTCTTTGCCTAATGAAATCTGGAACATTCCAATCCCTAAGGGAAGTGAATATCACCACAAAATGAAACAAAATAAGTGTGTGTGTGCACGAAGGCGTGTGTGTGTGAGCATTATGGGGGTCCTTCACAAAAGCGTACATAAAGCTTGAGAGACCTTGTTGACTATGTCCCCCGCAAACACACACACAAATACACAGTGGTCGTTCGGAAAACAAATGCATGTTTAGTTCTCTGGAGCAGTAGTTTCAGCTCCAGGCATTGCCTCACGCACATACTCGGCCTGAGCAGGAGGAGAACACGACTCTGTTGAGGCCTCGTTTGTAATAATAAGGCCTTGGGAGTTCACAGGCTTTTCCTTAATTATCCTCCCCCTGGAAATTAAGCCTGACCTTTTGAAGTTAGCAGCTGGTTGCCGAGGTGGTTGCTAATGGAATTCCCGGGGAGGAAAAACTCACTTTGAGATCCTCTGAGGCATAGAGTCCCTGGAGCTTCACGTCAGCATTTGCACTACAGTGAAACTGAGTCCCACACGACATCCCATGTGGGGCCCTTTCGACCAGAGCTTTAAGGATCCTAGGTTAAAAAAAAATTGTCAATTCTCCTGGGAATAGGGGGTTGTTCGGGGCTTAATGAAGGTGACATAGACGTTGTCAGATTTTTGTAGCTCCGGGACCGTCATTCTGTATGGTAATTCTGTTTGAGAAAACGATGACACACTCTTTCAAAGACGTAGCTGAAGAGAATCCGGAAGTGCCAGGAATATGATTTGATGCATGTCTCATTCAAATGATGTAAACAAAAACCCAAAAAACTGTCTGTCTGTCATGTATCAGTAACTCTGACAAAATGATGACGAGCCATTTCAAAAAGTATTGCCATCTGCATTAAGAAGTTTTGTTACTATGTTAATTCGAGATACTAGGTTTACTTAACCAACAAGCCTATACAACTAACACGTACTACTAATAACAATTCATAGTTGAGTCTTGGTTGCACCAGCAGATGATTTAGTAGGCACCCCACAAAAAAAACATGTGTTGCTCTGTAATGATGTCATCAGATAAAAGTCACAGGAGACAGGTATCGTTGTAGATTTTCTATCTCTGTGGAGTTTACAATTTAAGAGACACATTAATGAGCATTTAGGACCGCACACACACACAGTGTAAATTTCACATGGAGGAAGGATCATTTAAAAAACACAACTCTCCTCATTGCGCCCAGCTAAATTAAACCATCATTGCCTAAAGCAAAACAAGACTACTATTTAGTCCACCGTTTGTAGCTATGCATATTTCACCCAATGCTGAGCCAATAAAAATCAAACGCTAATAAAGATCCATCCTATATAGTGGTGCCGACATCCTAGTCAGCACTACTATATGGTCATGGTGTTGTCACCAATCAATTTCTTGCTGCTGGAAACGTATATATTTTTCTACCACTTTCGATTTCTGTATGACATACAAGCTAATGGAGTTTAGCCAAAGCAGCTCTCTTTCACAACCTGATAATGACCGTACCACAAACAGACAAATATCAAAACTTAAGCAGCTAGTGTAGGTCTATTCCACACTAGACTACATAGTGGGTCTATTCCACACTAGACTACATTGTGGGTTTATTCCACTCTAGAATACATAGTAGGTCTATTCCACACAAGACTACAACGTTTGCCAAGACAAGGATCAGAGTTCCTATTTCCCAGCATGCTCTACTGTTCTATTTGTCATCTATGATTTTAGGCTGGGTGTTTAGTAAAAGCACTTTGTGACAGCTGCTGATGTAAACAGGCTTTATAAATACATTTGATTGATTGATTTAACACGGGTGAATTTGCCATGTGTACAATCAACACGTTGCCCTATTCCCTACTCCCGTTGCAATCTGGTCAAAGGTAGTGCTATATTTAAAGTTTAATAATCTTGCTATTTGTGGCAGCCTATGATTGACTTTGTAACTATCTTTGTTGCCAATGTGTATATATAATCGTGCCTGGCTCTGTGTGTAAATGTCTCCCAGCATGTGTCCTTCGACAGAAACAGCGGCCCAGCTCCAATGTAAAATCTCAGTGGAAGTAGCTGATGTTTCTTGGCTAAGTAGTGTACATTTTTCCATCTACTTTCCGGCCGTATCCTGACTCTAAGTCCTTGTGGCTCAGCAACCACATTGTATAAGGGGTGAATGAACACGCGTGTGCTTCGCAAACGTGCACAAACACAGCACACGGGTGGGAAGACGAGGACAGGGAAAGAGATTAGAGGCTGCTGGGAGTTTTTTGTCTGCGAGATTGGTTGTTGATTGGTAGTTATCTCCACAGCCACTGTTAGACCATAGCAATGGAGGCAGTGGAAATGAGAAGCGATAGTGTGGCTCCCTAATGGCTCCCTGTAACTACAGCCCTCTGATCAAATGTAGTGCACTTCCTGGGCAGTAGTGGGCATTTGGGACCGCACAAGGGAGTCCTAGAGGGGATATTTAAAGGTGTCATTAAATGTGTTATTAATCCATTAATCCTTGTTTGACATTTTCCGATGTATCACCTCTGATTGCTTTTCCTCCAAAGACCAAGCTGCAGGCACGAACTGTGTGTGTGTGTGTGTGTGTGTATGTGTGTGCGGTGTGTTGCCTTAAACTTATTGTGTCAGGTGGACTTCAAAACAACAAAACGTGTATCTAATAAGAGAATGTTTGTACACTCAACAAGCTTGGCTAGCATTTTTCATAGTTTGGTTATGCTCCAATTAAGCATAATTTTAACAAGCCTTAAATAAAATGTTTTGTGGATCCATTTTGTGTGTGTTTCTGTGTGCATGCAAGTGTGTGTTTTAAGATTGAGATGCTTTCATGTACTGAGGTACATGTATGACTAAAAGACAATCAGACAAAATCTTTGGTTCATCGCTATATATATATAGCTCAGAAGAGGCACTGGACCCTAAGGAAAATCACATTGACATTTTCAGCCAGTGAGCATGTTTTTTGTTGGATGAAAGTGTAATCTGCTTCTTGTTGAGTGCGATGATTCTGTTCAGTGGAGGAAATTGAATCCAACTCTTTCAAATGTGCTGCCCTATCAACTTTTAGAACATGCAAGGTTCTCACTACACAACACACACACACACCGATAGACATTTACACACAGTCTCTGCAATATCCATACACACCCCTAAAATAAGAGTGTCTGTTGAGCTTGAGCATTGGCTTTCATCACTGGGTCCAGTAGAGGTCTTCATTTAGTAACAGTGTTCTTAGTTAAACAGGTTTTGATGAATCTACATAAAAAAACATAGTAATTAATGTTGTCCGAAACCTGTGACCATGTGTAATTCATGTTTTATTAATTACACATGGTTGCAATAAAACAAATGAATTAAAACATACAGACACACACTGAATGAGGAAACTGCGTAGTGATCATTTTCACTTTCATTATCAGCATCGCTCCTGTGGCAGACGCAGGGTCAAAGGTAAGGTATTCAAAATGCTTCTCAGCCAGCTCAGATTGATCATCAACACAGGCATGCACATCTACACACACGAGAACACACGCACAAAAACGCACACAGAGCATCGCTGCAAATACAGATTGATCGTTGACACCTCAAAGGATTGGTGTTACGTCAGAGATGGTGAGACAAACAGGTATTAGCAACGGATGAGCTAAGAAACCAATCAGCCCACTGTCACCAAACCGGCAGTCCAGCAAGTCGATCAACAAGCGGCCAAATCCAGATGTCTGCTTGACATGAAAGGAAGTTTCACTCTAATTGAATTTGGTTACCTCACCTGCCAACCCTGGCAAAGAAGTCAGCTTGGGCCATGAGAGGCCAGTAACAACGATATTATAATAAATAATACTGACGATAATGGGTTTCATGGTTTATATATACACATTTTTCTTAATCTGCTAAACTGTTTTTTCTCCTCAACGTGCATTTCCTTCCCTAAGAATGTTCGGCTCTGTACTTCATGGCACATTTTTGTTGATCTAATCTCCTAACAACTTCTAGTTATGAATTGTTAAATTGTGTCTGTTTGGTTCAGTCTTTCGGTGTATGTAAGTCAACATAACCAGTGCATGTTTTGGCAAGTCGAGACATAAACCTCTGTGCCATTAGAAATGCTCTTGAGTACATTTCTTAACATTTGGCTTTAAAACATTTAGGAGAGTGCAGATATTAAATTGCATAAAAATAGAAAGAACTTATGAAGAGATGAACGTCAACCAAAGTATTCTGCTTAATTTGTAAAACATGGAGGAGTATCACGTCCTTGTTGTGTTGCGGAACCAAACGCAGACATCGTTAAATGAAAAGTGAATTTAATTCCACATAAAACACAGACACAAACTAACACGAACTGTAAACGCTAAAAGCAAAGGTGCTGTAATAAACAACAAAACAGAACTTAAATAGCTTACAAAGAACATGTGGCGTATCCACTGTAAAGAGGAATTAAACAAGAAAGAAACGTGAACGTTGTATACACAAACAAACAATAAACCACACTGGGTGTGGAGCAAACCCTAACCTAAGTAGGCTCCCCAATCAGAGTCAACTGAATGCAGCTGCTCTGACTGGGGAGCCCACAGCGGCATAGAGAGGGCTAGAGGCCTCTCTAGGCGGCATGCCCTGAAACGGCCAGAGGCCCGCAGCCAGGGCATGACAAGGAGCTAGTGTTCTGATTTGGTTCATGTATGGCCGTCTCTGGAATAGGCTCGCTTGTCTTCATTGAGGACGTAAGGAGCAACAGGGTTATTTCTAAAGTGTACAGAAACATATTGCTCGAGTGGTGCTTTAACATACACTGGAACAATTGCCCATAAAACAGTGACGTAGGCACAAATTAGTTTTTTAGATCCCAAATAATTGTCTAGACAGGAAGATGTGTCTTGAGGCCAGCTCTAATAATCTCCAATAGTCTCATCAACCTTTAGATGGGCAGGAAGGAAGTTCCAAAGAATTGGTGCGAGGAAGGAAAAGGCATTGGCCCCAACCTTACGTCATCAATGAAGACAAGTAAGCCAAATCCAGTGGCGGCCATTCATTCAGAGCTGGATAATTGGTGCGTGACGCATTAAGGTGTTGTGGGGGGACAGAAGTGATCGGACAGGAGGGCAGGTTTAGGCCTTCGTAGACCAGGAGGAGAATTTTAAAGTCAATGATTGACGGATGACTTGTTTGTGTTTTGAATGGACTGCATTTTATGACTTGAGTGGCAGCTTGTGGCAGTTCTGGCAGTAACACTAAATATATTTTCGTTGAGCGAGCAAAGGACTGAGCTTGCGTCTTTATTTCTAAAGCCTGATATTTTCTGGTTAATGAGTCTCTTTGAAAATGTCCTTGCAGGTCAATTGAACGCAGTTTTCTCAAACAAATGGCAGTTTGCTTTGCTAGTCCAATGAACACAATCCAAGAAACGGCTGTGTGTAGAGTACTATGTTCACTTCTATTTCTTCAGGGACAAACTCTAAGATCACTTTGATGTTCTTGTCAAACTGAAGATGCTCATTCACTGAGTGAATTAGAGCAGAGCAAATGAACATTAGTTACCAAAACAAACTGAAACGTTGTCATTATATTCACTTCAACTTCATTGGGGTGAAAGGGCCTGAATAATCCCTGCAAATGTTCCAAAAAGAGATTGTCAATGCAATTATGTAAAATGCACAGGAAGTAAATCCTATGCTTTATACAGGAAGTAAACCTTCAAGCTTCAGAACCTTAAATAACTCCAGTCACAGTACTTTTAGGGCCCATTTCATGGACAAAGATTGGCCCTTGTCCTGGACAAAAAACGCCTATCTTGAAGGAGCTCTCCGGTCCTTCAAGATAGATTTTCCGGGAACATGAAGCATTTGTTTTCATAGTGCACCGTAAACCCACCACAGTGAGCTACCACAACAACCGCTAACGAACACAATACTCAAACACACACATTCTTACCATTTTGATGTCTCTATGGGGACGAAACCAGAGGCCTCTGGTCTACAATCACTGTGTTTTGTTTATGATTTATTTAATTGAAGTCAGTTTAAAAAGCAGACCACTGGGGCTTAGAGATCCTTTGATCTACGCCATTAAAAACACCCCCGTGTTATATCAAAGGCCTGCTTGACGCATAAACGATGTTTAAGAAAGTTAATAATTGCTCTTTCTGTCTCGTCCTTCATCCCTTATTTATAATACATCTAAGAGACTCTGGAATTCTCCATCATCTGTTTTATTAAGCACTTAGCAACACCTAGAAACACCTTGAAACACCTAGCAACGCAAATTAGATGAAAGGGCTTTCTGAAACACCAGAAATCTAATCTTACTTTTCTTCTCTTAAAACATTCTCTATTCTTTCTTTTTGTTCTTATCGCTTTTTATTATTTTGGTTCTATTTCCATTGGATATCCTTTAACTGTCGTAGTTCATAAACATCCCTCCAAAACTAAAAGCTAAGTGGCAGCAATGGCAGTTTGGAAAACAAGTTATGCAACACTTTCGAGATGTCCCCCCCCCCCCCGTTTCTTCTATTGTCTGAGGGA
>JACXGK010002291.1:0-20030 GCA_016801125.1 Novumbra hubbsi | reverse complement strand
TGTTTGTTACACACATAACAGTCGGGATCCTGTGGGGACGACTAATTGCTTTGCAGCAGTAGAGACTTTGTTCTCCAACAAGGCGAGCCACACATTCCACCAGACACCTTCGGCAGCAGGGCAGATCTGCGTTGCAGACACAGTAAATTGGCCGGTCTTGCCTGATGTAAGTTTTCAGCGTTTCAGTGTCATTTATCTGAACCAAGCCGATCATTACCATTGATATAAACATTGCTAAAAACACTAAAGGGAAAAATCAACTGGCAACACCCTCTGGCCACATGAGGACAGGCTTTGTCCTGCACCAGGACGAACCCAGGGTCTACTGCCGCAGCGTAAGTTCAGACAATGGGTCTGAGGATTTCATACCTAACAGCAGCCAGGGTATGGTTGGAGAACGTAAGGGTCTGTGCGACCCTTCCAGGATTGACCCTCCCACCGCCAAGCCATTAGCACCAAAACAGGTGACATTAAGTTGAGGTGTGCTGTGCTTCAGTTTCACGCTGTTCTCTAATCCGCTCCCTACAGTAGAGCTCCTGGCTTGCAAATCAATAACTTGATGATCAGTTGAGGAGCTGTCTCTGGCGTGTTACTTCAGCAAACATCTGGGTGTCTTCCCCAGCTCAACCCCTTCAGCCCTGAACAATACAGAAATGCAGGTGTCCCACTGTAACACTGGTCAGGGTAGGCTGGGGTAGAAGGTGAGGGTCACTAACAGTGTGATTGTCATGTGTTGTACTAGTCCACCCACCCTCGCACTTCACTAGGGAACCACTTCATTGGGAGGCTTTGCAAAAAGCGAAAGCAACAACCGCCGCGTTCACGAAACCGTCCCTTTTCCGGAAAGCTCACGGTGAACCTCGCTCTTCAAATGGCCGTGCTCGTCCCGTGGGCGTTGCAAATCGGCGAAGAGTGACGATTTTCATCCCGCTCTCCGGAATGCCCCTGGCGTAGCCGAGGCGTCATGTGACCCATGGAATAGCGGTATCAAAAAAGAGCAGGCCCGGAGAGGTGGAAAACGGAGAAGCACGAGGCCTTGTGGGTAAAACACAGAGGTAAATAACTGAGACGGCAGATATTAATTAATCCCCTCCATTAACTATGCACTTACCACGTTGGATCTGTCGGCACGACTTACCAAACGAGCATGTCAAATTAGCAATAGCTTTAGCACCCATGCGCTAAGTCATCCGGTGGGATGATAGATCTATGGCTGACTCTGCTAGGGTAGTGGACCGCGGGGTTGGAGACTCAGCGTAAGCCTGGGAGATGTGTTCAAATTAAGGCTGGCTAACCATGATGAATTCAGTGAGAAGCAAGGGGCTGCTCCTGAAAAGAGAGATGTGGGGATTTTGCAGAGTAACACACACAGGCGTGCATACACACACACACACACACACTTTCCCCCACTCATATGATCCTCAACTACATTTAGCTAACAACGAACAATGGCCCCATTCAAAACGAATGTCTAAAATTAGTGCTGTGTTCCCATGTATGCCTGTGTCTGTGTGTGTGTGCATGAATGCCTACGCCTTTGCTCGTCTGGACCCGGACAATACTCAGTGTGAACTGACATTTGTTGTCAGACAGGATCGTTAGGGCCTACTGGAGAGAAGGCTTTTGGTGACAAGACAGTATGAACAGACTAAAAACTGGAAAGGTAATTAAGCAACAGCATGACGTGTTGTCTGTCATCACGGCTCTGTGAATAAGGACAGCTGACATGCTTGGGATAAAAGTATCAATCCCCTGGTTCTGAATTCCCTGTACAACGTTTGTGAGGATGGGTGTTATCGTTATATTGAATAGTTGTTATTTTTATATTGATTAGTTGTTATCAATATATTGAATATGTGTCATCGTTATATTGATTATGTGTTATTGTCATACCGACTAGTTCTATTAAATAGGTGTTATGAATTTAGTGACTAGTAGCTATTTTATTGACCTGGTGTTATCGTTATATTGACCAGGTGTTATCATTATATTGACTTGTAGTTATTATATTGACCAGGTGTTATCGTTATGTTGACCAGGTGTTATCGTTATATTGACCAGGTGTTATCGGTTGCACGGTGGGAATGTCTGCTGGTTTTTGCTCTCACCTTGTACTTGATTGATTAATTGGGTCACTAATTGGTTCATTTATACCCTCACCTGGTGGTTTAGGTCTGAACTGTGAACCAATTTATAGAAAAACCAATAGGTTTGAAACCCTGCCATGGATGATAAAAGTACACAGGATGCATCTGAGCTCAATTTGGAGTGTCATGGCAAACAGTCTGAATAATTATGTATGTGAGATACTTTTTTTCAATGAATTGGCAGAATGGTTTTGTATGTGGTGGCATATATAGATTCAAGGCAATTTTGTTTATGAATATACATTGTAAAATTCTGTAAAACAAACAACAAAATGTGGAGAAACTAGAGGGCTCTGAATACTTTCTCAATTGCACTGTATTCTCCAAAGATCAAACACGGATGAACAGTTAAATCTGTGAAATAATAATAATACAATCGCTGCACCAAACTGGATGCTCAAGTGCAATGAGGGCAACTGGCTTCCACCCTGCTGACCCCCTTTTTAACCCACCCTGGATTGTCCCACCTGGTCACACTTCTGATCTAGATTAGGCTGCATAGAGTTCACTGTATTCATTATTACTTGTTCTCTTAAATCATCATCCAACACAGGCAGAAGAGGTCTGGTCACCCCTCAGAGTCTGGTTCCTCTCTAGGTTTCTTCCTAAAATCCGGCCCCCATAGGAGGTTTTTCCTAGCCATGGTGCTTCAACACTGTTGTTGCGTGCTGATGGGTGTTTGTAAAAGCACTTTGTGAATGCTGATGTAAAAAGGGGCTTTATAAATGCTTTAGATTTTTCCTTCATTTTCCCTTGTCAGTCATACTAGTAGATAATATGTGTAGGTTGAAATCCTTTTATAATTTTCCCGTGGGTGTGATGTTAACTTTGAATATTTTTCTCCACCTTAGTACCATATTATTTTTATATATTCCGCTATATGAGCCTTCCCACGCCAATGAAGCCACATTTAAATGAAATGGAAATCCAGTGGACAGACAGACAAAAAGACAGACAGATCGACTAATTGGCTGATTAAATTCCACAGCCAGAATTTAAATGTAGCTAACCCGTCATTAATCGTTCAATAAGCACTCGTATGCAGGCACTCTCTCTGGGGGTTGTGCATATTGAAGGATATGCTGGTGTGTGTGTGTGTACTCCTGTGCCTGAATGCACACATTTCTGCTTCTGCTCTTCATGGGTACGTGTGTGTGAATAAATTGGAGTCAGCGGATTTTGCTTTTTCCTCGGAGAGTGAGGGAATATTGCAATGCTACTTCTTACACATCAACATGCAGATGTCACTCTAATGCCTGCTGATCCTCTATTCATTTACATGTCAAAGAGACGCACACACACAGACAGGCACCCTTGCACAAAAATACCTTCTCACACTGGTTTACAATGTGGTTGGATTTCTCAGCACAGGCAGACGCAATGCGAGTGTTAATTTGCCTTAGGTTGAGGAGTGAATCTGATTATACAACTTTGTGAGGAGAAGAAGAGTATCGTGATGGTGATAACAGCTTAACAAACAGAAAGTGTGGTCCCACCAATGGCAACATTGAACTTTCAATCCGTTTTTGCCTCTCTGTCTCTATTCTGTAACTGCTTAGCTGGCATGAAGAAAAGCTTGCCTCCAATTCCAAAGCAAAGATAATTACACAGCAATAATAATACAGTACAGAAGATCGCTAAAAATATAGGGAAAAACAACTTTAACATTTCTCAATTTGTATGATCAATAAATCGGGGATTTTATCTCTTTTGTAAGGATAGGCCAGGACATATTAAGCTGCAGGTTTTACAGCCTCTTTATTTTCTCATGAAAAAACATCAGTCAATTCTGTCTGTTTACATTTCAGGAGATTAGCCTTTCCTCTCGGACCTTCCATGTATTTTAATGGCGTCCTGCCCCCCATGGCTTGGGCGATACGGTCATGTGTCTTGTCTGTCCCCCTCATCAGCAACACAGACCAGGGAGGAGCTCCATCTGTTGTACTGAACGTGTAGCCCGCTGAAGAACCAATTGAACATGCGCCAGGGGAGTTATGCGGGTCACCTCACCACCGCTCTGAACGTATGAATACCTTCCTGTGTTCCCTACCGGCTTCTTTTTGTCCCAAATGCCCGTAAAGTGCCAAACTTTAAAAAGGGAATATGCTCAAAGTTGTGCACTGGAAAAGGGGATCAGGAGCCATTTGTGAGCACATACTTCTGACATGGCCGTCTGAACCGTGCGAGGAGGGTTGGACTGAACAGTTTGACGGATAAGAGAGCAGTGTTGGAGAAGCCCTCAATCACGGGACTCGTGCTTGTATTTTCTACTAACCTGGTGGGGACCAAAGCTCCCCTGAAAGATAGTAAATGAAGGACATTTGGAGCACAGGTTAAGGGTTTGTAATTTGGTTTAACTGTAATTAAGCCAGGTAGGTTGATCAGTTGTCAGAAGACAAGACAACGCACAGAAATTATGTAAAAAATGATTGCAAAAATAAACTACATACGAGAGAACCGACAGGAAACATTACATTACACATATTACACAAACCCAACTGAGAGTTTAACATATTCAACAGGAGGGTTGATCAGAGAGCATCTTGTTTTTTCTAGGCTTTATAGGTAGAGGTGGAACCTGTAAACGTGTTTGCTACCAGAGAGCCTAAAGGGCGGCCGAAGGGAGAACACGTTTGGTCCCTCGCGTCCACGAGGCTGCCGAAGGGAGAACACGTTTGGCTTCTCTCGTGACAGTTTGGCGTCCCGTCACGATCCTCTTGAGCGGGGCTGATTAAAGAGCAGGGCGTGGTCATGTGTTAGCGGCCCCAGCTGCCTTTTGGTGCTCTAGGCTCCACTCCACCGACAATATCCAGGCAACCCACAGGTGTTTGAAGTGGACCTGTATGGACACCGGATCAGAGGTACACGTTACCAAAAACTGGTCCACTTCGCACTATCGTATCTATTGCGAATGCCTAGTTTTGAGGGACACATTTGACCTTGACCCAGGGCGTTGAAATACCTCAGTGCTGTTGCTAAATAACTGTTGACCTCTAAGAGGCTTTCTTCCTCTCCTCCCCTCTTCCTCTTTCTTCACGTCGGTTCTGTAAACCTGGCAGCCTTATGTCGATGTGGCCTGGAGCTGGAGATTGTGTTCCTACATGCTTTGAAAGCTTATACCTTGCTGCTGTGCATTCATGCACATGCAACGACGCTCATTGATATTCAGCTACCTCAGATTCCCCTTCATTGAACAGACATGCACAGGAATACTTATCTCACATGGACACACACACACACACACACACAACACAATTATTTTTTTCTCTCTCTTGCACACACACGCACACACACACAACGTCTTTGCTCTTTTATTTTCGTCTCGCTCTCCGTTTAACACGGCCATGTACGTAATCACACGCCCACAAACACACAGTAATGGTGTGGTCGCCTGAAAACAGACAGATTGACGTTGCCATGGGAATCTGGGGCACGTTGTCCAGCCAACGTTGCATGCGATATATAATCTCTAGACAGTTTCTGATCATGATCGTCACACATGTGAGAAACATTTTCAGCTAACTAACTAGGAGGTTAGCGGCGGGTCTGTAGGACGTCCTCTAGTGCTAAGGCTGAAATATGATGACAAAGAGAGCCTAGATATTTCTATACATGGCTGCAATTGAACAACTTCTTAAAGAACTATAGGCCAATAACTAATTAAATCCTTCTATTTTGGTTGTGTGGAGTGTAGGTCTTTCCGTTAGACTGAAACAACGCATGTTAGGGGGGAAAACATCCTGCAGCCTTCTGGTCATAAGGTCATATTTCTATTCTTGCTTCTTACGATTTAGGCAACGGTTTTGACATTGATGTTGACTGATCCGTTTGTCTACCAAGATCATCTTCGGCAGTATCTACGTGTTTAGCCGGCCAGTAATTCATCAATACATTCCAATTATGAACTTGGCCTTCCTTCACATTCTGTGCCTCGTCCCTTCTAGTTTTAAGTGTACAATCTACCCCTTGGAGATGCTGAGGACAGACATTTTATACTTATCTCCTAAACCAGACGTTCCTTCTCATTCAATCTGCCCTGAGTACTCTATCACAAGTGTTAAACCTTGGATGACAACCAACATCTTCTTGTTAAACTCTGACAACACAGAAATGAAGCCAATGTGCCATGAAAAACATGCAAAGTACCAGATCTGACTCTCAAAGCTGACGCCCTATTGCACAAGACATGGCTTTCAAAAACGTAGCATTTGCCTTCAAGGCCGGCCTAGCTTCCAATAACCATGTAAAACGCACAACGAGCACGGTGTACTTTCATCTCAGCGACATCTCCCGAATTAGACGCTTTATCTCTCAGCCTGAGAAAAACATGTCCATGCGTTTGTTTAATCTGGAGAAGACTATCGTGATGTCCTCCTCGCCGTGTGCGCAGACGGAACCTTCCAGCTCAGGTTTTAACCAGCACTCAAAGGCAAGAACACATAATTCCAGTTTTATCTGCATCACAAAGGCTGACTCAGAGGTAAAGCTCTGTTTTTAAGCTTCTACTCTTAACTTGTAAGGCCTTGCTGTTGCAGGTCCCCTGTAGTTATTGTAGACATGTTGGTTCCTCCTCAGATTTGAAATGGCTGAAGTACATTTTCTCTGCTCATTTGTGTACAAATGATGAACTCCAAAGGATCCGTCCAGCCAACCTACCATCAAGGCCCGACTGGTGGAGTGTTTCAGAGATGATTGTCCATCTGGAAGGTTCTCCCATCTCCGCATGGGTACTTTGAAGGTCATTTAGCGTGACCATCGGGTACTTGGTCACCTCCCTGACCACGCCCCATCTTTCCTGGTTGGTTGGTTTTCCCCGGGCAGTTGGCTCTAGGAGAGTGTTGGTGGTTCATGTATCTACACACAGATACGTGCCTTACACAAGCTTGTCTCTGATGTATCTAAACCCAGATCTTTGCTTCTACACAAGCCTGTCTCCGATATATCTACTCAAGCCTGTCTTTGATGTATCTACACCCATATTTGTGCATCTACACAAGCCTGTCTCTGATATATCTACACAAGTCTGTCTCTGATGTATCTACACCCAGATCTGTGCTTCTGCCCAAGCCTGTCTCTGATGTATCTACACATGCCTGTCTCTGATATATCTACACAAGCCTGTCTCTGAGCAGACAATTCCTTCAATTCCTTCAACCCGTGGCTTGTTTTTTGCTCTGACATGCACTGTTAACTGTGGGACCTTATATAGACAAGATTTACCTATAACATCCAATGTAGTTGAGGGCTATCCCTCCATCATCCCTCCAGACATCCCTCTAGACATCCCTCCATCATCCCTCCAGACATCCCTCTAGACATCCCTTTATCATCCCTCCAGACATCCCTCCATCATCCCTCCAGACATCCCTTCATCATCCCTCCAGACATCCCTCCATCATCCCTCTATCATCCCTCCCGACATCCCTCCCAACATCCTTCCATCGTCCCTCCATCATCCCTCCAGATTTGAGTCACATTAAAGGTTAGAACACAAGTGTGCATTGAATGTGTCTTTTACATTATTTGTGCAAACTGGCAGGTGGGCTTTACATTTAGTACAGGACCATCAATGCGGTCCTTCCCTTGACTAGGGAACCTCCGTCGCCTGCGCCCAACTTTGAAGCATCCTCGCTTGACGTTCAAGTCCCTGGCTCCGCAAGCCGGCCTTGTCAGACGGATTAATGGCTGCCGTGATTGACGAACACACACACCCTTCTCACCTGACACTAAGCTCTGGGAGCATGCCCAGACAGTTCCCGTCACTGTGCAAACTGCACGCGGTGTGTACTGTGGGAGTAGGGGAGGGTAGAAGTAGCTCCGCTGACCTTGAGAGAAGGACCAGCTGTGAGAGGTGCAATTACAGAAGGGATGATGGTGGGATGAATTACCTGATGTAATTTCTCACCTGCCCCAAGCCTCACAGAGCCTGACGGGCTACCATGTCCCCAACTCATGGGATGCGTTGCCGAGTCCACGCAGGGTTAGAAGCCTTGGTGTGCGTATGGGCGCTTCAAATGTCTGACACAAGACTTTTACATTGCAAACGCTTCTTAATGTGCACGCATCCTATGCATGGGTTATCTGTTTATTGTTCTTCCCTTGTCTTTGTGTACTATTTAATTCATATTTCTTGGATATAGGGGTCAACTGCTGAGAGACCTTGGTCGTTGTTTGATTTCACTAAATAAAAAAAGATACAAATGTTTTTATGTGAATCTGCTTTGCATGCGGGACTGTGTAGAATCTGCTGGGTTGCATTTTCAGAACATATAAACAAAGGTAACAGTGTTAAATCGTCCACAAAGCATCAGCTTATACTGTACCTGCACTATGGAAAAAAGGGATATATGCTTAGAAGCATTCTCTGCATTCCATTATTAATGAATTACACTACACCATATACATGGAGAACACTATGCTTTGTATACATACTGTGAATATATACATTTGTATATAATAAAGGGCAAAACGTAACTTACATGGAAAATTCCACATGTTGGAAGTAACAAAATGCTGATGAAAATAGTTGCTGACAAAAAGTGCAACAGGAGAGACCATGTGGTGACTTTTGAGAAAGAATAAACACATATTTTAAGTACAACTGTTCCAGTTTCCATGGAGACCCAGGCTAAATAGACCCTTGTTGAGCATCCATCCGTCTGGGAAAATCGGGACATTTTAACAAGCTTGAATTCACAAAATAAAATTCCCCCAACAGGAGGGCAATTGTGGGGGATTTCTGAAGGTGAACACATCTTCCTCATTTAGATCTGTTCTTGGCTCTCACGATGTTGAGCTTGCTTCCACATTTAATTAGTGACCTCTACGTGCCCGGGGATAAAAAAGTGGAAGTGATAGTGCACCACATTCCACTGTTATCGGCTTAAAAACTTTCACTGTCAGTGGGATCAGCGCTAGCTGGTTAGATAAAACCAGACACAGAGAAACATGTCTCGCTACCAGCCGGAAAATTGTTCCTATGGTGTGTAACGTCGTTCATAAAAACTGTTTGAGGGCTTTTATACTTTCATACATTTTTTTGCACAAATGTAACTATTTTAATAAACAGCCGCGAGTGGGTACGTTGTTGAGAAGGTGTGGGAGGGGACTGACCTTGCAGAAAAATTTATGCGAATATTTAATTACGTTTAACTTCTGACTTCCGGACAGACGTGTTAAACGTTCACAAAACAATGCACATACACAGCCCCTTAATGGTCTCTCTGGACATGGTGAACTGTCATGTTTCTTCCCTCTGAAGAACTCTTTCTTGTGGAAAAATATGAAAACCGATATTGCATACTTTGGGTGTGAGTTTGTGTGTGTGAGTGTGTAAGTGTGTGTGTGTAGGGAGGGAGGGGGGGGTCGGTGTACAGGAGCAGTGCTGACAGCGCAGAGATTCACCCACAATGTTCCTACTGCATTATTTATGATTCCCAGCACCATTATCTCTGTCCACACACCACCGCTAGATGCCAGACAGACGGGACAGAGTGTGTGTGAGGTGGGCTGACAGAGGAAGGGAGCCATTGGTCAGCAGAGCGTCTCACAATGCTTTCTGCAGGGTTACAGAACGTTGATCAGAGAAAGAGGGACAAAATAAGAAAGACATACAATGAAATAAGGAAAGGAAAACGGACAGACCAAGAAAGAATGAGGAATAGACAGAAAAAGAGCAATGGCACCTTTTACCCGAGTTCTCCGGGTTTCAGTTATTTTTACCTGCATATCTGTCCTTTCTTTCCCTCTGACAGTGATGGTTTCAGAGCTCCACAAGGTCAACGAGGCATTTGATGGATGCTTGATTCTGCTGCCACCTTAAATCCCCCTGACAAACACACACACACACACATACCTCGTTCTGAATTGATGCAAGGGAGACTAACAAACACTTTTAATAATGGCCTTGTGATGGAGCACTTCAGAGCACACACAAACACACACACACACTGAAACACACACACCGGATCAGGTTGTAGTGTTTTTAAAATGTCCCCTGATGTCTGTCGTTTCCCTCACCTTTCAATGATCCCTGTCAGAAGAGCTCCATTGACTTCTTTAAAGGTTATCTCTCCGAGGTTCAGGGAGTGTGTGTTGAATCGCCAACAAGTTGCTGGAAACAGCGGCAGGCTAGATGACAGCTTTTTGGTTTGATTGATCTCGGCATTCCCCAACAACACTACAATCTGGGCGTTCCCCAACAACACAACAATCTGAGCATTCCCCAACATCACAACAATCTGGGCGTTCCCCAACAACACAATAATCTGGGCGTTCCCCAACAAGAGAACGATGGGGGCGTTACCCCGACAACACACCATTGCAGACGTTCCCCCCAACCACACAACAATGTGGGCGTTGCCCCCCAACACAACGATCTGGGCGTTCCTCAACAACACAACGATCTGGGCGTTTACCCAACAAGAGAACGATGTGGGCGTTACCCCGACAACACACCAGTGTGGACGTTCCCCCTGACGACACAACGATGCGGGTGTTCCCCTGACAACACAGCAATGTGGGCGTTCCCCAATGTATAAGAACGTCCCCATCTCTGCCTCAAGGCTTTGTGATTCTGTACAAGCAGAAAGAAGAGTCCCCTACTCGTCCTCCAACAACACATCCAGCTATATCTGGTCTCTCTTCCAGAGCCGGGGTTTGTTTCAGAGGTCAGCCAGCAGCTGAATAGAGGGTGGAATGACATGTCTGTCCTCGGGGGTTACAACATCACACCCTGTCATTCTCATGCATGGGGTTTTTAAACTGTCTGTTTCAGGTAGGGTTCTTTAACAGTTGTTTTCCTCCAATCCCCGATTTGGCCGTACAAATGATGATGAGTCAACCACATCATGCAAGTATGAGTTCCCCGGGCAGTTGTTTCAAAAACAGATACAGGTTACCCCAGGCAAACCCCTTCCCGTTCATCACACCACTGAAGAATAATGAGATTATATTTCTACGGGGTCAACATCCTGTCAGAACAGCATGGGCCCTAGGAACTGTTTCCGCTCAGGTGTCATTCCACTTGCATTGACAAGCTGGCTGCAACCTGGGCTTGCCAACTAGACACCCTTTACTCACACAAGCACACAACAAAACACAGCTAAAAATACAGTCTCTATAATGTTTGACACATGAATATATGATATGAATGTGTCATAGAGTCCACTGGCAGCCATTTACTGTAGATGTTAATGGAGTCTACTGGCTGCCATTTACTGTAGATGGTAATGGAGTCTACTGGCAGCCATTTACTGTAGATGGTAATGGAGTCTACTGGCAGCCATTTACTGTAGAGGGTAATGGAGTCTACTGGCAGCCATTTACTGTAGAGGATAATGAAGTCTACTGGCTGTCATTTACTGTAGAGGGTAATGGAGTCTACTGGCAGACATTTACTGTAGAGGGTAATGGAGTCTACTGGCAGCCATTTACTGTAGATGGTAATGGAGTCTACTGGCAGCCATTTAATGTAGAACTTAATGGAGTCTACTGGCAGACATTTACTGTAGAGGGTAATGGAGTCTACTGGCAGCCATTTACTGTAGATGGTAATGGAGTCTACTGGCAGCCATTTATTGTAGACAGTAATTGAGTCTACTGGCCGCCATTTGTTGTAGATAGTAATTGAGTCTACTGGCAGCCATTTACTGTAGATATTAATGGAGTCTACTGGCAGCCATTTACTGTATATGGTAATGGAGTCTACTGGCAGCCATTTGCTGTAGATGTATGGCACAGAGGGCTGTTCCAGTGGAGTGTATCTTGACCCAGTGTAAAATAAAGCAACTCAATCTGGACATAGGCTCCCCTGAACAGACACACCGGATCACACGCACGTAAACACACGCACACCTGCGCACACACACATACACACCTGGACAGACGCGAATACACACAGACTCTAACCACCCACCACCTAGTTTAAAGGAGCTTTAAGGGGAACCAAATTGCTTTAGACAGGACGTAAATAATCCCTTTGTGCCATGATTATCCTCTAAGAAGCTTGCCATGGGCACATGCACACACTCCACGTTGAATGGGAAGAAGCCTTTAAATTAATTAATGGTCGGAAACACCAGTACAACCCAGGGTCTATGATGTGTATGGCACATTCCTCACAAGACCGATAACGCAGGCTCTTCTGTGGGTTAGCTCGCCCGGAGATCAAGATGAGGAGACAAGCTTCTTGGCGAGTAGATTGATTCTACTGCGAGTGGTTGTCATATTCTGGTGGGGTTTGTCTGTATATTTACTGTATTCTGTCCATACGAGCCTATACCATTAGTAACCCAATCACCAAAAGTGCATGGTGAATTAGGGCGATTCTAATTTGGGGTATAAGGAATTTCTAAATTGCTTAAGTTGTTGCTTATGGAATGCGTTGTTTAGTCTTTGTAAAAGGTTGGGGAAAAGACAAAAGCCACAAAAATGCATGTAACTACCCCAACCATTTGAACAAACACACAAGTGACTCGTGTAAAATTGCAGAGCCTATGGAACGCGATGGTTTTATTTTCATTAAATTTGTTTGAGGTTCTGCAAAAGCAGGGAGCTAATGGTTAGAGTTACAAACGAATGAATACATCGGTTCGGCTCAGTGGATTCAGTGGCACATTAACATTTCAGCAGTTTTTCTGTATGATGTGAAAATGAGGGGGTTGCTGTAGCTTACTTCAATAAGAAACGCAAAGACTGTTTGCCCAATAAAACGAAATGTAAAAGCAGTTTCATAAGCGCGCGTCTCCACTCCCACATAGAGGATACCCTGGGGGGTGCAATGCGCCCGTGTTAGCTTGTTGCTAGCGCTATCAGACGCGTTTGCCTTAAGCAGAAGCCGGCAAGCTCAGATCAGTTGATAACTTCCACAAGGTGAGGAGGGAGACCGACTCCTCCTCATTGGTTAACATACAGCTGAGCGCGTGTCTCACTCCAATCCCCAACTACTAAATAGATAAGTGCCCAAGTCGTGAGCGCACTGCGTACTACTCCGCGCATAATTGTACGTTTGTCACGGTGATAAAAAAAACAATTGAATGTCAGTGTCCAACACCAGCCTTTTTGCCCTAACAAGGGTACAAAAATTTAACATTTTGCAAATCCAATTAGAGTAATACAGCCCCAAATGGCACTGAAAAAAGAAACTGCATTGGGACAGCCTAAGCATGCCTTTACTTGACTTTTGTGAATATCAATTTTGGTAAACCTCCTATTTTGTACTGGATGTGTAATATGTTGTTTCGATTAGCCTAATCTGTAGGTAGAATGTGTATCATACTTTCCTTGTCCATGAAATTCCAAGTTTTAAAGCGGGCGTTTTTGACATGAGGCACACATCCGCAAATGAATGACATTGTACACACTTTTCAGGAACCTGTTTTGGCTCGACCCAACCAGCTTTATAACCAGCATCATAATATTTCGGAGTACATCTTTAAAAAATCACTGGTCTAATCAGTTGCTGGCGCATTGGTGGTCACAAAACACCTCACTAACGAAAACTCCAGGACTCCCGGCAACTCTATTTTCTGCAGCTAAAGTCGTGGGTGTATGAGGGCGGCGTTTGTTTTATCACGAAAATAAAAAGAAACAGACAACAGAACGCATACCGAGGCTGTCGGTCAGCTTAAATTGCTCGCGTTGTCTCGTCCTTGGGTGTGTCGGGAATGTTCCAGAACCTCTCCTCCGCTGCCTACCTGGTCTGAAACATTCCCGCTCTTCCTCGGTGCGCAGGCCGCGTGTCCTGAACCTTACGCGCCCTCGCTTAGTGGGGTGAGAGACACCGTTGGGACAAGCCACAATGGACTGTACTGGATCTATGTATATATAGATTTATATTTAACCCTCAGGTTTCGCTAAAAGCCTTAAACCACTTAAATCACGTCTGATTAAATAGAGGCAAGCACAGACAGTTCCTCTGTGTGTGTCGAGGATCGGATAATTGGATGCTCATTTGACTCCTCATTAGCAAAGGAGTGTGTGTGTGTGTGTGTTAGTGTTCATTATCTTGTCCCTCAGTGATGTGGCCGCGGTGGTTTTGTGTGTGTTTATTATCCTGTCCCTCAGCAATGCGGTGAGGGTGGTTTTGTCTCTCGGAAGTGATGATGATAGGATAATCACAGAGAATTACTGAGAGCGGTGGTTTAGCTGAGTGTCTCACACACACGCACACACAACACACACATGGTTACATACACGTTCGCCACGCATAACCACACACGGCACATCTTGAGTACATCCTCAACACTTCGTCGAGTTGATTGTCCACCAATGGTGGACAATCTCCATGACCACGGATTTTACCCGAACAACAGGATCGGGAGAAAGAAGCGACATTCCCCACAACCTTAGCGTATGATATACCCTCAACATGGACGTGCACGGGGGGACTAAGGTTGCCCAGCCAACTGCCCTCCGTTTGCCCTTCATTCAGGTCAGAGCAATGGCCCTTCACAATGCCTGTGCACGTCCCTGCTCCTCACCATGACCACCTGTCAATTCAACCCTGCGACACGCGTCAACACCAGCCGCTGCTTCTGAATGCCTGGAATCGGTGGACGTTTCTTATTGTGCAGTTGATTGACCGAGAATAGAGCAAGATATCCGTGACTGCAATTCCTTTTCAGCGTAACGACACATGTACCCTATATGCTCTGCTGTGTTGTGGAACAAAAAAAAGTGAGTCATTCCTCCTGTTAGTGGCTCCTTGCTTGTTATCAACCTTCCACTTGGATGCTTTATCTTGTGAGGAACAGCTAGGCCTCCATGCCCTCAGGAGTACTTGTTAGCTTGCTAACAGAAAAATACGTATTTGATTTGGAGAATGCAGCATATGAGTCACCAGGCTGTTTGTGTCTCAGTGCTTGTTATGGAGCTTTCAGTCAGAAATTCTAATTGAAACGGGGTCCGTGTCCTCAATGGCATCATGTTCTCCATGCAGTGCATTTTGTAACCTTGGGCTGTGGTCAGAAGTAGTGCACTGTGTAGGGTATAGCTTTAGGTTTGGGACGGAGGCCCCAGTCTAAGCGGAGAGAAACTCTAACCTCGGAAGTAACAATGTAGTTGTTACTTATCTTCAAGAGTAGGAACACCTGCCTTCCTGAAGAAAGGGCTTCAAAGCTGTCCCTGAACAAAAAAGTCTCCTGGAAGCAGACAGACACACAAGGACACTAACGCAGATATAGAGACCTAGACACACACTGTCAGACACACACACACATATCTGCACAAATGAACTAATAAACGTGACAAATATACATACGTACAGAGAGACGAAGAGAAAGAGTGAAAATGAGGACGTGAGTATGAGAGAGAGAAAAGTGAGATACAGAAAGAGAGGATGAGAGCGAAAAACAAGCATGATATAGAAAGAGAAAAAACAAGAGAGATATAGGAGGAGTGATAGAGAAAACGAGATATATGGGAAGAGTGAGAGAGTAAATGAGAGATATAGGAAGAAAGAGGGAGAGAAACAAGAGAGAAATAGAAAAAGATAGAAAACAAGAGAGATATACCTCAAAATGGGTTACCTTGGGCAATGATCCTGTTAGACTGTTTGCTATGACACTGTAATTGCAATGGATCGCACTGCCCATCCTCCAGCTTGAGGGGTGCGTGTTCAATCCGCGTGCCACATAAACAAGTTCCAGATCCTTTGTTTTAAGCTTTTCCCAAACCTGAACCCTCATCTTGTCTCAATTGACCATGTTGTTTAGTCTGAATTGGGGGGTAGACTGGATGTTTTAATGTCAGAAGACTCTATATTTGAAAAAAACAACCAAAAACCATATGCAAGAAAATATTTGATTGATTGATTATATCATAATAAAACAGAAACATTTCTTCCGTTTGATTTGGAAAGAGAAAACTTAATAGCAAAGAGAAAAGAATACCAATTTAGAGTTATTTTTCAGTGGGTCTGGAGGAAGACAAAATGTAGCTAAGCCGTCAGGATTTTGACGGATGTCACCTGCATACTTCATTGCACCGACTCGATGAGAGCACCATTTTGGCATGAAGGTAAAATCAACCTGTCACAATTGAACTGTTTTGGAGGAAGCAACGGTGAACATGTCACTAACCGAGAGACAACAGCTAGCAGTTTGTGCTTATTGACTGACTTTGAAGTGGCTCCAGCAGGTGTTTCCAACAATTAGTGTGTAAACCTTCTGCATTTTAGAAAATGAAACTTCAACAAATGTTTGGTTTCAAATTATCATCACCGACTGTCACCATTCTCTACGCAGGCCGCCTGCGTTAAGCTGTCAATGAAAATAATACTATGTGACCGTGCAATACTGAGAGGCTCTCCAACTTGTGTGTGGAGCTGGATAATTAATGTTTGCCAGAGGACGTAATAGCAGTAGATTTATATTTCAATAATTTTTTTGCTGTCATGATCGGGGCTTACCGGCGGTTGCATCACAATCTAAGGGAACGCATATTTATCTTGTTGTTTATTCACCACTTTTTACTGTAGGCTCGGTATATAAAACGTACTTAGACAATGGGAGTGTATCTGGTCACTGTTTCCGGGCATCTCAGTCCCATGCGGGTGCTTCTGCTGGCACCAGCCTGTTGCCTACAGCGCGGGCCGGAGTATGTGAGAGACGGTAAACTGTCTGTCCACCCACTCCACACTCACGGAGCGCTGCGCTCCGGTGCAGGCGGTCAACACTCATTCCGCTGCTCAGCCGAATATCCCCCCATTGCTCGCTCACCACCGTTGAACAGGTTTGTTTTACAAAGACACATATACCTCTGTCATGATCTAGTCTACCCGTTTTGCTTTTAGAGTGGGCAATTTGAGGAACAGCAATCAACGTCTGGACTGCGAGTCGTAGGCAAAGCCAAAATATAGAAAGGTGATGAAGGGAACTGTTGAACCGCGCGGTAACCAAGTGAGGCGCTCTCCTCTCCGGCTCCTCGGTGCTCAGACTCCGGCTCGGGTCTGTATGATTAATTCATGATGTCATCAAAAGCATTGATTTTCTTTGCTTCGGAGATTTGATGTCGTGCGCATAATGTAAATGAGTGTGCTGTGGCTCTGGAATTTCTCTTGATTATTCAGTCCTGTAAAACGTTTTCAACATTATTTTCTCCCCACAGAAGGCCTAGGTCCAATAGTCGCAGTTTGCCCTGGTGTTAACGCAAACGCACACACACACACATACTCTCCATCACACACCTTGCTCTGTGAAAGGTTGGGCATTAATGAGATCTCGACATGCACACACACACACTCCCACACTTTGACACACTCAGACACACATAAGTACAAGCACAGTCTGTCAAATGTATACACACGCGCAAACACACGCCTGCAAATGCACACACACACACAAATACATTAATGAGACCCCTGCTCCGGGGGTTGTGCCCCCCTCCCTCTGTGTTGCGTGACAGGCGTGACGGAGGAAATGTCACCCCGATTTTGGTAGGAAGGGACGGAAGACATCCCAGAAAACCTGAGACCTCTGGATCAGACGGAAGAAAGGCGCGACGGACGGAAAGATGTGAGGGTTAGATAGAGGGGTAGGAGACTGACAGATAGCGGTCAGGTGGGAACGGAGGAGAGGAGAAGGGGTGAGGAGATGAAAGGAGGAGAAGGGGAAAGAAGAATGGAGAACAATGTGAGGAAATGTCCTGAAATGGGAAGAGACGGATGAGAGAGAGAGAGGGTGAGACAAACCGAGTGATGAAAGGAGGAGGGGGGGGTAATGAGGAGGACCAGAAGGAGAGACAAGAGGAGGACCAGAGGGACGGGAAAGAGGAGGACCAGAGGGAGAGAAAAGAGGAGGACCAGAGGGAGAGGAAAGAGGAGGACCCGAGGGAGAAAAATTAGGAGGACCAGAGGGAAGGAGAGAGAGAGGAGTACCAGAGGGAGAGGAAAGAGGAGGACCAGAGGGAAATAGGGAGAGAGAGGAGGACCAGAGGGAGAGGAAAGAGGAGGACCAGAGGGTGGAAGAGAGAAAGAGGAGGACCAGAGGGAGGGGGGGAGAGAGGAGGACCAGAGGGAGGGGGGGAGAGAGAGGAGGGAGGACTGATTGCACCAGATGTTTCTGATGTTTTATATGCAAACTAACTTGTCAGAGACATCAGGAAGTGTTCAAGTCCTGATGCTCAATCTGCCTCTCTGATGTGTCTTAATTTAAAGAGCTTTATTGGCTACAGGAAGACGCTTGTTTGCATTCTCCTTGTTCCTAGGGGGTAAGGAGGATGGAGGCCGTCTTGTTGGTAACTAGGGGGTTAGGAGGATGGGGGCCGTCTTGTGGGTAACTAGGGGGTTAGGAGGATGGGGGCAAAGGGAGAAGACAGAGTAACAGAAAAAATAACTTGTTTTTGTGTTGAAAAAAAAGAAACATAGAAAGAAGAAATATCAGAGGAAGGGAGAAAGATAGGAGGAGGATAAGAGCTGTTGTTAACCCTTGCTATCTGTAGTCTCTCCCCCCAAGGAGAACACAAAACTAAACTAAATGGGAATTGCACCCAATTGGAAATACCAGCTAAAACAAAAGTGTCTTAAAGCGACAGGCATGTCTGATTGTCCTGCTGATTGTTCTGCTAAACTGCTTCGCTGGACAACGGCATCGCTGTGGGCCTGAGAATTAATCTGACACTGGCAATGGCCTCTGGGGCCTCACATGTGCTTGTGGAAATCACTCGGAACTGTCTGGGGTTGGTGGGGTTTGTGGGGGACAAGGATCACCACGACAAGTAGCACTCTGGCGACCTCTTGTGTCCGTTGCGGCGACCGCAAATATTGGCTGTTGGCCGGGAATGCATTCTCCTCCAAGCACATACTGTGCTACTGAGTGTTTCCTTGGGGCTAATTGGACAATTAAAATGATGGGATAATACATTTAAAACAAAAATGACCAAACATCCACAACCACATGGGATCCAAAATAGCTCTGGTGAAGACTTTGGTGCTGATTCAAAGGATTTACAGTAAATCGATTTGATCAAATTTAAGGAAATCCATCCGTTTTACACATTTCCAGATAAGATTGGGCATCTCTGGATTGATAGCTTCTGCGGGTACAGCCAAAGAAGGAATTCTACACAGCAGGTTAAAAAAGTTTCCACGGTAAAAATCGAAACGTTAAGCCCTTTACTGGTGAATCTCATTTAAATTGCTTTTCCGACTGGAACTGGCTGTACTCAGTGTCGGGGAAGCCATGCTTTAGTGTTAGGGTTTAAGACAGCATGGCGGTTAGTTAGCTACGACACATCCAACCTTTTAGGCATGGCTGGTCTGGGTTCCACCATAGCATTCCTAACAACCTCCATTCCCTAATTTGACTTTCAGATGAGAAGCAGGTGAAGCGAGGTGTGCAAAACGGGAGAGGGAGGAAGCTAAGAGAGGGAGGGGGGGGTGTTGGTCAGAGTGAAATTAAGCATTAAAAGTCTCTACCTGAATGTAAGTGTAATGTAATTGTAATGTTATTTAGCTGCAGTGTAATGTAATTGCAATGCATTGCAATTGTCAGGTAGATTTGAGTGTAATGTTACTGCAATGTAATGTAATTGGCCCGAAGTCCCCTGGAAATTGATATGGCAAGTAATGTTAGAATTGTAGAAGAAGGGGATTGTTAGGAGAGGATTTTCATTTCTCAGGAAAACAACAGGCAAACCAAAACTGCAACAACAGGCCAAATATGACTTGGTATTGGTCTTTGTCGTGTAGCATGTTGATGTGTTAGGACAGAGATGTAGCATGTTGATGTGTTAGGACAGAGATGTAGCATGTTGATGTGTTAGGACAGAGATGTAGCATGTTGATGTGTTAGGACAGAGATGTAGCATGTTGATGTGTTAGGACAGAGATGTAGCATGTTGATGTGTTAGGACAGAGATGTAGCATGTTGATGTGTTAGGACA